>VDFB02114796.1:0-25494 GCA_007258455.2 Sequoia sempervirens | reverse complement strand
TTGCCTCTTTTCTTTAGGCAAGTGGGCATATGCCACACAACCGAACACTCTCAAGTGTTCAACTTTCCACTTGTGTTTTGTCCATGCCTCTTGAGGGATTTTGTCATAGATTGCCTTTGTTGGACTTTTATTTATCAAATATACAGCTATTGCTATAGCCTCTCCCCAATATTCAATTAGGAGTCCCTTTGCTTTCATCATGCTCCTTGCGATCTCCACGATGGTCCTATTCTTTCTCTTAGCCACTCCATTTTGTTGCGGAGTATAACTAGTTGTTAGTTCCTTCTTGATGCCATTTTGCTTCCAAAAATTTACAAATTAATTGGAGGTATACTCTCCTCCTCAATTTGACCTTAAGACCTTGATCACGTGTCCACTCTCCTTTTCAACCTAGGCCTTAAGAAACAAAAAAAATCAAAAGCTTCAGATTTATGTTGCAAAAAATAGACCCATGTCTTAAGGCTATAATCATCAATGAAGGTCATAAAAAATATGCTTTTACCAATAGAAATGATTTGCATAGGGCCTACCAAATTAGTGTGCACGAGCTCCAATGGTGCCCTTTCCCTTGTAGAGTTGCCCGATTGAAAGGGTTGCCTATGTTGCTTTCCCAAAATGCAAGCCTCACACCTAACATTAGGCTCTACTATTCTTGGCAAACCATCAATCATTTGTTCTTGGACAAAATATTTAAACTAGCATAGCCTAAATGTCCATACCTGAGATGCCATAGTTTGGAGGGGTCTTGAATGGTGCTCTTGAGAGTTGCATGTTGTACTGCTATACATTTTCCATTCATGAGAGGTGCAACAATAGACTAAGATGAGAAACACATCTCAATCTTTAAAGGAAACATCATGTTCTTTGTCATTTGAACTACTGAAAACACCTTCATCCTCTCATTCTTGTTATAAATAATACATTGACCCTTCTCCATCAACACTTTATATCCATTTTGGATTAGTTTTCCAACACTCATGAGGTTATGCTTTAACCCAGGAGAAAGAAATACATTTTGTATCTCCTTCTCACCTTGCTTGGTACAGATCATAATATATCCCTTACCCACAACTAGAACTAATCCATTATTCCCCATTCTAATTTTTGACTTTACATTTTAATCAATGAAAGAAAAAAAACTTTCTTTACCACTCATGTGGTTGTTGCAACCATTGTCCAAATACCAAACTTCGGGGTTGCCTTCTTCACCAATGTTGTACATGATGAAGGCTATGGACTGATTTCCTTCAACCACATTCGCATCAACCACATTTGCATTTTGTTTTGACTGATCAACCTGCATTGTCTAGCACTCACTTGCATGATGGCCAAATTTATGATAATAGTAGCATTCAACATTTCTTTTGTCATTCTTCTAATTCGAACTATTGTTCTTCTTGCCTCCTCGGGAGCTAGTCTAAGAGTTGCTCGCTCCCTCTTGGCTGCTTGCTCATCTCGAGCTTTCTCTTTTAGCATTTCCTTGTTTGGAGTTTCCACGACCTCTACCTCTTGAGCTCCTTCCACCATTGTTTCTTCTCCCCCTTCCTCTTGCATTTGACTGAGTTTTAAAATCTTGCTCTTGGGAAGAAGTGGCAGAACTATTAAGACGTTGCTCATGGGTTTGCAGATAACCCATTAGCTCATCAATGAACAATGTTGTGAGATCATTTTCCCCTTCAATGGCAATCGCATTAAACTTCATGGGTAAGCTCCTAAGGATTTTCTCCACAATCCTCTGATCATCCATGACTTCTACATTCACTCTCAACTGGTTTATCAAACCTGAGAGTCTTGTGTGAAAAACTAAAATTTTCTCATTTTCCTTCATTTCAAGAGTCTCAAACTCTCTTTGAAGCATTTGGAGCTTCATCAATCTGACCTTGTCAGTCCCTTTGTAGTTGGTCTGGAGGATTTCCCAAGTTTCCTTTGCATAGTCAGTTGCTGCTATTCTGGGAAAAATGGCCTCTGTCAAGGTTGATTCTATCAAACTCAATGCCTTAACATCTTTCCTCCTTAATTCTTTCATCTGGGTCTTCTAGTTATTTGTGAGAACTCCATACTGTGATGGGTCAGTTACATCATTGAACCCAGTGACCACAAACTCCCACAAATTGTTTGCAACCATTATGGTCTTCATCTTTTTTTCCCAAACATCATAGTTCTGTCCATTAAAGGACGGTGGCTACTGCCAACTCTTTCCTTCATCTTCAGCCATATCTCCTACAAAAAAACTTAATACCCAGAAAAAAATGCCCTAACTCACGAAGAAATGGGGCCTATGGCTCTGATACCAAGTCTTAATTTTTAAAATAAAATGAAATGCATAGAACTGCTACTCTGTTTTCCTGCTGGATTGGAAATACCCAAATTAAAATGAGGAAGCACAAGGAGACATGCAACTTCCTTTTGTATTTAATAAGCTAGAAATGGAAATACATAAAAGACTAAACAAAAACTTCTGAAAACAAACTCTAAGCTACAAACTACAATCTGTTGGGAGCTTCATGAGCTTCTCAACCAAAATAGACAACTTTAGGAGCTACTAGGAGCTCATTGGTAGGAGCTACACAGAGCTCTTCATGAGAAATCACTACTCACATACAAATCAAACATAGTTGCTACTGTTTAGGAGCTTCTAGGAGCTCACACCAAACATTCTTTTGTTCGCAGACTATTGCTACACATAAAACTTCTTCTTTCAACTTCTGAGTCTACTCAACTGGCAGAACAAACTGCCTTCAATTCCTTTTTGTCTCTTCAACATTCCCTCTCAAAATTTGAAATCGCCTACCGCAATAAATTCTGGAGTTCAAAAATTCCTACCACATTAACTTCTAGCGCTGTCAGGAGTTACAAGGATGAAGATCCCAAAAATTGCCGTTGGAGGCTCCTGACAAGTAGGTGAAGCAGGGGGCTGACGTGAGAGCTGGAGGCTTCAGGAGCAATTAATTTTCCAACACTTCATTTAGTAGTTTCGCGTGCCTTCATTCTTCCTTTGATTTCTCCTCTTTCCAATGACAACAATCTTTCTTCACAATCTACAATCTCTTTCCTTTATTGGCTTGACTCAACTTTTTACAATTCTTTTTAAACACAACAATTCTTTTCAAAAATTATGATTTACCTTTACTTTTGTGCACTTCCTTTAACCTTCAACCTACAAACACTGATGGCTTGAAATAGTAGGGCCTTTCTATGAACAACGATGACTTCTTTTGAGTGGGCTTCAAATAGCAATCTGGCATCACTTTCTTCACAATGACTTTAATGATCTTTAAAACTTATTTGTCTAGTGCCTTCAAGATCTCTTAACAACAACTACTATCAACTCTGCATCAATCTGTTTTGCAACATTAACTCTATCTTTGTCTACATGATCTGCAATGATTTAATCAAGAGATCTAATTTCTTCAACCAATAACTTACTTTGACAACCTCTTTTAGCGAACAACAATCTTCACTATACTTATTAGAAACCTTTGACTTCTTAGCAGCACATGATCTCCTTTGGAGCAATGGCTAACACTTCCTTTGGCTTATAATAGCTCTCTTATTTGGGCGATCTAAACAGTGGAGGGTATCTTTCTTAGATCTTTATCATATCTGCAATCTGCGATCTATAAAACATAACCTCCTTTAAAACACTAGCGACTTTCCTGTTGGTGATCTGTAGACTCCAGCTGTACTGTTGTAATCTCCCCTGCCATCGTTCCTCAACCACTTCAACTATCACATTTATTCCTTCTATCTTCTACTATCCTCTTTGATGTATCTAGATTATTCTAGTGTGTGCATATTCAAGAAGCTTCTCCTGTCACTTTAAGATGAACTCTGTTTTGTAAGAGAATAAGGGCAAGTTACTCTGTTTCAGACAAATGGCATGAATGTATCAATGAAAGAGCACTGGCAGCTCTGGCATTATTAAAAAAAATTGTTCAATACAAAACATTGTTCTATTTTTTATATTCTTGGTTGTACGCTGTATATTGTGTTTTGTTCCTCTCTGTTCTGTATAAATTGTGCATTCTGTTTGACTCTATATTTTCTAGCATTTCCTTGTTGGCTACGATAGTGACTTCAAAAACAAACATCGATTTGCATCTCCTATGAGATTGGCTCTTGAATTCTCCTTACTCTGTTGTGATCCTGGCAGTTCTAACAGTGATTTCTTTACTTTGGCAATCTCGATTTTCCTCTTACTCTCCTATTCAGATATGTGATCATCTTTTCTATGATCCACCTTTGTGCATTGAACAGTGACCTGATCTCTTGGCTTGCTTTTGCGTCAGACAGCCTGGGGGCTTCTTTAAGCTTGACAAAACTCCAACGAACTATGCTTTTGTTGCTGCCTTTATATGACTGGTACTCCCTTTACAACGATCAAGTATTTTTGTCGGCAATCTCTTCCCGGCAACGACTAACAAAGCAGCTATCTCCTTCAACAATCTTTTTGCATTTTTCAATAAACAGCTAACTCCTCTTTGCGAGGTCGATTTCATCATTTCAAACCCATTTGCAATCATTTGCTGCAATGGTTGGACTTCTAACTTTTCAATTTTTGATGAAATAATAGAGACGAATAAATGTCTTGCTGTTCAAATTTAAGCAATAGAGCTAGGCTTTGTAGGCAAAAATATGTTAATTTTTTTCACACCACAATTTGAAAGCAATATACAATTTTCTCAAACACTACCTATAAAATTTACTAAGAGGGACTATAAATATCTAATGCCACCAATTAACACCATAGAAAATCACAACACGCCTACAAAGCCAACACAGTGAGAACAACAGTTGAAGACTAAATTGGAAGTAAACAAAACGAGCCTTTGAAATTGGATCTACCAGGAAAAACTTCTTTTGTAGATCGATCTTTTCCCTTCAGCGAACAAGCAAATCAACCTTCTTGTCATATTCCAAAGCCACAAAATAAGGCCTTGAGTGGCGAAGCAACACAAATACACACATACTAACAGTACAGTTGTCCAAGAACCTGTATTTAAAAAAGCCACATAGATTGCACAAATTCCAAAAGCGAAAAAACTGAGAACTAAAGAAAACTCACTTTTCCCTTGCTATAGATATCCATGCCTAATCTTCCAATCCATATGTACTCTACAATTTGGACACTACATTATCCCTTTGGCTTGTATGCCGATCCAATGCAAACAAGGTGAAAATAATGACCACACTTAAGCTTGGCAATAGAATGCTTTGCAACATCCACAACAACAACTTCGAGACCCACAGAACATTGACTGGCAACAGCCTCTTGAATCCTCGGTTTCTCACCTACCTTGACTATCCCCTCCACATTCGAGGCTTCTTTAACAATTAAAAACAATGCCTTATCTTCTTTTGCAGCGATCTCCACCGATCTCCTTTAATTTCAACTTCTTATAGCTGCGACCATGAGATCTTTATCTTCTCTTGAGGGCCTTCAGGGTCTTCTACCAAGTGGCTCTGATACCAGATGAAGGATTGGAAGGAGATTAAAATAAAATAGAACAAAACAAAGCAAAATTTATCTAATCATATTGCTGCTAACATAAACTTTATTGATCCAAATAGATTACAAATGCATATTCAGAAATCTGCTGAGTTCTTCTGATATCTGCCATTAGATATCACCATTGAAGATAATTGATGCGATGGAGATTCCTGCTTTTCCAACAAGGAAAAATCTTCTATGCATGGCAAAGATAGCTTCTACTATTTTTAGCTGGTTTTTGTTTTAATGCAGTTCTTTTTGTTTTATATCGTACTTTTTTTCCCTCTGCAAATAAAGCATGCATTGCATGCTCAGTCTAGAAGATTTGATTTAGTTTTATTTCTACCAATAAAGCATGCCTTTGTCATGTGTTGGTTTTAGGCTGCCTTTTCTAAGTTGTAGTTTGTTTTTCTCTTAAGCCTTTTTACTTCCGTTGCAAGGCTGTGAGTTCTATTTATTCCTAGCCTTTTATGTAATCTATGTTATGCTGCAATCAAAGAAAACTCTGTTTCAAAACAGAGTAGATTATTATGTGTCTGAAACTTATTCAATGATTTATTTTCTTTCATGTCTATTGAGAGGTTTTGAATAGCATAGCATATGATCTATTTTATAACTGTATTTTTCCTTTTACTTTCTGCTGTTCAGTTCATTGTATCAGCTAGTTTTAGAGGAGAGGCCTGTCTGTTTTCAAATCTACAATTGGTATCAGAGCAGGTATTTTGTTTTTGGTTTAAGATCTAGTTGTTGGAATTTTTCCAAAGATTATCATGTCGAGTTCTAACAGCTTACCCATTCCAGAATTTGATGGAAATGAGTATGATTATTGGTGTATAAAAATGATGATTTTTTTAATAGGAAAAGATTTGTGGGAGATTGTTGAATCAGGTTACCAGGAGCCAGCTGATTGGAATGCCCTCCCAATCAATGAAAGAACAGCAAGGAAGGAGGCTAAGAAGAAGAATTTTCAAGCATTGTTTCATATTCAAATAGCTCTAGATAAGAGTCTATTTCCAAGAATTGCAGGTGCAAAGATAGCTGAGGATGCCTGGAAGACTCTAAAAGAAGCTTACCAAGGCAGGGATCAAGTCCAAGTTGTCAAGCTACAGACATTGAAGAGAGAATTTGAGAATTTAAAGATGCAAGAAGGAGAAAGTGTGAGTGAGTATTGTGTCAGAGTAAAAGATGTGGTCAATAAGATGGCTACACTTGGAGAAACTGTGACCACTGAGGTTCTAATAAAAAAGGTGTTGAGGTCTCTCACACCAAGATGAAATCACGTCGCCATAATAATGGAAGAAAGTAAGGATTTGACAACCCTTCAATTCGATCACCTTGTTGGATCTTTGATATCACATGAAGAAAGACTAAAAGATTATTTTGGAGAAAGTGTTGAGAAAGCCTTTTCCTCTAAAGTACAAATCACAAAGAATGGAGATGGAAAAAGTAGTAGCAAAACCAATCAAAGCCAAGGTAAAGGTCAAAATTAGAATAATTCAAGAGGTAGAGGCAGAGGTGGTTCAAGAGGAAGAGGTGGTTCAAGAGGTAGAGGTAGAGGAAGATTTGATAAAAGGAATGTTCAATGTTACCATTATAATAGGTATGGACATTTTGAAAGAGAACGTAGATTAAAAGAAGGTAAAAATGTTAATTATGTTCAAGAAAGTGATGAAAATCCTCCAGATAATTTATTTTTATCTTATTCTATAGGTGAAAATACTAGTAAAGATGTTTGGTACCTAGATTCTGGATGCTCTAACCATATGTCAGGAAATGGGAAGTTGTTTTCAACAAAGGATGAAAGTTTCAAGTCAAAGATTCAGCTCAGTGATGATAAATCATTGGTGGTTGCTGCAAAAGGAGTTATGGAGGTCCACACAAAAGAAGGTATGAAGAGTGTTAAAGACATTTATTACACTCCTGAGTTAAAACATAATTTTTTAAGTGTTGGACAATTATGTGAGAAGAACTATAGAGTTGTCTTTGAAAATAAGAAATGTACAATTTTTGATAAGAGTCAAGACAACAGAGTAGTCATAGTTGTGCCTATGACGAAAAATAGGATGTTCCCATTGAGATTTGGTGAACATAACAACAGCCTTGCCAATATGGCATATGAGGATACAAGTTGGCTGTGTCATCTAAGGTATGGCCATTTAAACTTTCACAGTTTGAAGCTTTTGACCTCACAAGTGTTAGTTTCTGGTTTTCCCAAGGTTGAAGAGCACACGGAGGTTTGTGAAGGATGTGCTAAAGCATGCAAGGGAAAAGTTTCCAAAAGGCATTGCATGGAGGGCCCATTACCCCCTTCAACTTGTTCATTCAGATATCTGTGGACCTATGCAAACAAAGAGTTTGGGTAAGTCATCATATTTTATCACTTTTATTGATGATTACTCACGAAAATGTTGGGTTTATTTTTTGAAGGCTAAGGACGAAGCCCTTGATACATTCAAGAGGTTTAAAGCACTTGTGGAAAATGAGAAAGGGTGCAAAATTAAATGTTTAAGGACTAATCGTGGAGGAGAATTTTGTTCAAGATCCTTTCAAGATTATTGTGCTATGAATGGCATCAGGAGGAAACTCACCACTCCATACACACCTCAACAGAATGGGGCAGCTGAAAGGAAAAACCGCACTGTGGTAGAAATGGCAAGGAGCATGTTACAAACTAAGGGATTGAGTAACTCTTAATGGGGAGATGCAGTTGCTATAGCAGTATACATTCTCAATCGAAGTCCCACCAGTGCACTTGAGAAGATGACTCCTTATAAAGCATGGTATGAGAAAAGGCCTAATGTTAATCATTTCATAGTTTTTGGTTGTTTAGCTTATGTTCATGTACCTGATCAGAATAGACAAAAGTTAGATGCAAAAAGTGAGTCATGTATTTTTGTTGGGTATAGTGAGGAAAGCAAAGCTTATAGGTTATATAATCCTCTCACTAATAAACTTATTGTTTCAAAAGATGTGATTTTTGATGAAGGGGGAGTTTATGGTCATCAAAAAGGCCATATGGAGAAGTCAAAATCTATTTTGAATGATGATATTGATCATGAGCATCCCACTAATGTTGTTGTTCCAAGTGCTATAAATCCACCAAGCAGCCCCTCATCTAATTCTTCAATTCCAACTTCAACTCCAAGTTCTAGAAGGAAGGTAAAAATTTTAAGTGATATTTATCAAAGGAGTGTCAATCAAGTACATGAAGAAAATCCAATAGGTGAGACAATTAATTCTGCTCTATTTACCAAGGCTGATTTTGAACCATCATGTTTTGAAGAAGCATGTACTAATGAGGTTTGGATGCAAGCAAAGAGATGGATTCCATTCATAGGAATGATACTTGGGAGCTTATAGAGCTTTGACATGACAAGAAGAAGATTGGCACCAAATGGGTCTACAAGACTAAGCATAACATTGATGGAAGTGTTGAAAGGAATAAGGCAAGATTAGTTGCTAAAGGCTTCACACAAAAGTATGGGATTGATTATGAAGAGACGTTTGCACCAGTTGCAAGACAAGAGACCATTAGAATGCTAATTTCATTAGCAGCTCAAAAGAATTGGAGCATACATCATATGGATGTGAAAAGTTCCTTCTTGAATGGGTACTTAGAAGAGGAAGTATATGTGGAACAGCCACAAGGTTTTCAAGTGGAAGGAAAAGAGAATCATGTCTACAAATTGAATAAGGCTTTGTATGGCCTCAAGCAAGCACCAAGAGCATGGTATGCAAGAATTGATGGATACTTTCAGGAGAATGGCTTCAAGAGAAGTAGGAGTGAACTTACCCTTTATTACAAACAAGAAGGTAATGATATTCTTATTATAAGTTTGTATGTTGATGATTTGTTGTATATGGGTAGTAGTTCTAAGATGAAAGATGAGTTCAAAATTGCTATAATGAAAGAATTTGAGATGAAAGATCTTGGTCTCATGTAATATTTTTTAGGAATGGAGATTTATCAATGTAAGAGTGAAATTTTTATTTGCCAAACCAAATATGCAAAAGATATGTTGAAGAAGTTTGACATGGTTGATTGTAAACCATACTCCACTCCTAGTGCTCATGGAGTTGTGTTGAATAGGAATGATGGTGCTGAATTAGTTGATGAGATTGATTATAGAAGTATGGTTGGGAGTTTGATGTTTCTAACCCACACAAGCCCTGATATTGCATATTCAGTTTCACTTGTTTCAAGGTATATGACAAATCCATTAGAAATACACATGAAGGAAGCTAAGAGAATTTTGAGGTATGTAAAAGGTACTCTAAATTATGGTATTCATTACTATTCTTCTAAAAGATTCAATCTTGTTGGCTTTAGTGATTCAGATTGGGGAGGTAGTATGGATGATCGTAAGTCTACATCTAGAAATTGTTTCTCTTTTGGTTCTGGTTTGATTACTTGGAGTTCCAAGAAACAAAGCATGGCTGCTCTCTCATCCACAGAAGCATAGTATGGTGCAATTACTTTGGCAGGTACACAAGCTCTTTGGCTTAGAAAAGTTTTAGAAGAAATTGGTGAGAAACAGATTCAGCCTATAGTGATTTATTATGACAATGTAAGTGCCATCAAGTTAGCGAAAAATACGGTTCATCACAGTAGAACAAAGCATTTTCATTTGAAGTATCACTTCATCCGTGATTTAGTACAGAAGAAGGAAGTTGAATTGAAACACATCAACACTCATGATCAATTAGTAAACATCTTCACCAAAGTAGTTGCAAGATATCACTTTATGTTACGTTGAGATCAGATTGTGAGCCCCCTTAGCATCAAGGGGGAGTATGAAGATAATTGATGTGATGGAGATTCCTGCTTTTCCAACAAGGAAAAATCTTCTATGCATGGCAAAGATAGCTTCTACTATTCTTAGCTGGTTTTTGTTTAATGCAGTTCTTTTTGTTTTATATCATACTTTTTTCCCTCTGCAAATAAAGCATGCATTGCATGCTTAGTCTAGAAGGTTTGATTTAGTTTTATTTCTGCCAATAAAGCATGCCTTTGTCATGCGTTGGTTTTAGGCTTCCTTTTCTAAGTTGTAGTTTTTTTTTTTCTCTTAAGCCTTTTTGCTTCCATTGCAAGGCTATGAGTTCTATTTATTCCCAGCCTGTTATGTAATCTATGTTATGCTGCAATAAAAAAAAAACTCTATTTCAAAACAGAGTAGATTATTATGTGTCTGAAACTTACTGAATGATTTATTTTCTTTCATGTCTATTGAGAGGTTTTGAATAGCATAGCATATGATCTATTTTATAACTGTATTTTTCCTTTTACTTTCTGTTGTTCAATTTATTGTATCAGCAAGTTTTAGAGGAGAGACCTATCTATTTTCAAATCTACAACCATTTGATGTTTCTCATAGCCTCAACAAGCTTCATTTGTAGCTGGATGATAGCAGCGAAGATAAGATAAGGATAAAACACAATGCTAAAATGAAGCCTTAAGAGTGAGAGTTCGTTGTTTAAGCTTAAGGCAATCCATTTCATGCGAAGGATCAAGTAGATTAAAGGAAAAAAATGAGAAGGAGAGGAAGCTTGGATGAAAGTTGAAGGTGTCATATTCAGGTATGTTTTTGGCTCATATACTATATTTAGTTGTATACTCAGTAAGAATTCCATTGCCTATTTCCTCAAAATAATAGTAGTGTTTGAAAGATACAAAAAATCCAAAATAGAAAACACAATAATGTTTCACACTAAAAAACTCAATTCACATTGGTCATTTATAGAGATGTATATTTATGCAAGTTTACATCAAACATAATCATATAATTGTTGTCACTCGTAAATAACCGATTTGTAATTATAATGATTATGGAAATGTTTATTACCCAACATTCTCCCCCATAATAAAAAATTGGAGAAAAAATTGTCATTACAATATTCTCTCCCACATAATGTTCATTTTGATTTGAAGAATAAAACTCCAAAAGACATGTTGCAGCACTTTAGCCATCTCCAATCAACAATGCAATTACTCTGCAATCTCAATCGGCAATCTCAATCTGCAATTGCAATCTACAATCTCAATCCGGGGGCTCATCGCACAATCCAACCACTAATCGAAAACTTTGCTAATGTCTTACAAGACAATATTCGACACTCTTGGTAAACCACCAAACTGGACTTGATTACTCACATCTTTCATATATGAATAATGATTTGTGTACAACCTCCACAACATACCTGTAATTTTCTTCCAACTTAACCCAATACTCCATCAAATTCATGTGTATGCATCCTGCATCTGTCTGTCTATGCCTACACAACTTCTGAGCACAATGATTAGTTAAGCCACAAATACAACAAGGATTCAAATCCCAACATCTATCCATTGTATGTTTGTTCCTGTTGCAATTAGAACACTGCACACATTGAATGTTTTGAACAAATTTGTTAGAATCCATAACACTATTGTCTTTTCCTGAAACATAACCCAAACCTTCATACTTTGACCTCCTAATGGATTTGATTGGTTCTGTAATCCCTTGTGCATGTTTACCCAATCCTTTACCTGTATAACCCATTCTTTGCATAATTTTCAAACCAACATTTTTCTCAGTAGAACTAACAGGCTTGACACATTCAAGTATATCATCAAAAACAACTTGAATTATATTACACAAACTAGTTGTTTGATCAAAAGAAAAACATAACTCTTTTGTGTTAAAAGAAACATCACAAACTAAAGGTTTTGATTTCAATTGATTGTTTTGTGCCTTCAAACAAGAAATCTCATCATTTTGTAGCCTAGTGTTCTCTTCTAACCCTTTCAACTGTTTTTCCATTTCAACATTCTTAATTTGGATTTCTTCAACCAATTTTAATCTATTCTCTAATTCATCATTTTTGTTTTTGGCATCTTCCAATTCATCCCTAGGCTTACTGTTTTCACACTAAAAATCATATTTTTTCTTCTGAACTTTCTTATGACCAGCTATCAATAAAGAATTTGATTCTTTTAACTTCTAATAATTATGCTTGTAAAACAACATGTGAGTGTTTAATTTCCAAGAGTTCTTAGATAAAACTGAATATTTCTTCTTAATCCTCTTACCAGTTTTGCCCATGTTGCATACAATACACCCTTATTTCTCTAAACAATTTGTTTTCAAAATTAAAATAATTATGAACCTTCTAGCCCCTAAAAAATTACTTCTTCATCTTCCAATTACAAAAATTTGAATTTGAAAAAACATTGATGTCGTCTTATCAAGTGTGCATCAATTGAAAAATGTTTACCCCAAAACTATAAGACTGAAACAATTAGGGGAGAGGGGCTTATAGTGGAGCACCCTAACTTCACCTTTCTCAAAATCTTACGTGGAAATTTCAAATCACTCCCAACTTTGTACAATAGTTTATTTGACAACTCACGTGCTTCTATATTTCGTTTTAGGGCCACATCATCAATATGATGCCACATCAACATGCTTTTTGTTTAGGTATCCAAAAAAGGCCCAAAAAAAAAGTGAGACCGATAGTGGTGCACTAAGTCATGTTTAATTGGTGCACTCATGTGGCATCACATGATTTGTCAGTTTGTGTATTTTACGAATAAAAAGTGTTTTGCAATTGGATATTAAGGTGCTTCACTATTAGACCCATTGAGGACTACTTCTATCCCTACTATTGGACCCCACTCCCCTATGGACCCCTCTCCCCTATATATATCTCAAAAATTTCTTTTCCTTGGCCTCCTCTAAAATTGCCCAGGCATTCTATGCTCTGATACCAAATAAAAGATATAAAAAATACAAAACAGAAAACACAATAATGTTTCACACCAGAAAACTCAATTCACATTTGATCATTCATAGAGATGTATATTTATACAAGTAACTGTATAAATTATAGCAATGTTTATTATCCAACAGTGTTTGCATTTCCTGTAGCGCCATCAGTAGAGCACCGATGTGAATCTTGTATTTTTTAAGAATTTAACCTTATATTGATTTCATGGCATTAAGGAATTAGTTTTATTCCATAGTAGTTGTTGTCGATCGGACGCCTTAGGTTAGCCTTATCCTTCCTTTGCATAGAGTTCTCGACTTCATTCTCCTATCTTTAAAAGCAACCTGCATATCAGTCGTAAGCCTTCATTAATCTGTAAGTTGCATTTATTTGAATTTTTAAGCAAGTAAACCTTAGGTAGTAAATGGTAGATTATAGTGTCATTACTACTAAGATACATCTATTAAATATTAATATTAATATAGTGAGAATGAATTAAAATTACTAATATAGTCAGAAATCAAGTTTTAGGATAAATGTTAATAAAATCAATGAAGTAGTTCTTGGGAAATTGTGTTAGAATAGAAATTAACCTTTTGTTGGAAGATAAGAATTTGCAACATTATTAGTAGTTGGGATATTAGGATTTGATAGAGATTGGGAAATAAAATTATAATTAATAGGAATGAAATCTAGTTTATGAAAAATATTAGTGAAGAAGGAATTAGTGTTATGATTAATTTGGATGATTTATGACTTTTGAATACATGTCTTATAAAAGAAATCAGAGATTAAAAATAAGAAAATTAGTATTGATTTTTCATGTCATTTTGGCTAAATATTTATTTTCAATGAGGAAATTTACACATTGGTAGGATAGACAAGTATTAATTATTAAACATGAAATCCTTAGCCAATATCAAAGTGCTACTAAACTCAGTATTATTATTTTATTTTGTTTGACCTTAGATAAAAATTGCATGAAAGTGGTAGTGCAGTTACTTCTTTTTCTTAGTTGACGTATGTAGAAAGAAAATACAATTTAAAATTCCTTGCACATTAACACTAGAGCATGAAAAGTCAATATTTAAATCATTGGTCAAAAAGTTCTTTTGGCAATAGAAGGGGATTTTCCCTTTCAATTATATATATTACTGGATGAAATATTTAAAGTGGTGAATGATGTAAATTTAATTATTTCAGAGATCTTTTTCTTCTATGACCATTTATATGTCAATGTTATCACAAGTGTTCTTAGTGTGACTAATTTGTATGTTACTACAATCTTGATTTTTTTCTTGATGGAATTTTCCATGTATTATATTGTTTTCTATGAGCGATTATATTATATCTTAACTTGAGTGTCTTCTATGAGCATCTGTGGAAAGTTTCCTTTCGAGACGGGTGCCGAATGTGGGTACATAGGGAGCGTAGATTCTGCTTTTCTAGATCTACTATTATATTATTGTATATGACATTATGATTGGCCAAGATTTGTAGACCATTGAGATAGATGGACTAACTTATATTATTGCTCTTTTCCATATCCTAGCATCGATCATGCATGTTCTAGTCTGATAGAAATGCATGTAGATATGTTAGGCACACAACTAATTCCATCCTACTATATATTCTTTTTGCTAAGCATTTTGTGCACGATCGTTGGTTCTTCATGTTAGGAAGAACTCTCCAGGGAAGCATAGCTTCATGGTTGGGTGGAAAAAGTTCCCAGATCATGTTCTCATCCATCAGTTGCAAGACAATTATTGGATTGGATTTATGTGGATACCAATACATATTTATATGCACACTATTTGTATTCATGTTGTTTATATATTATGACTTGTTGGTAGTCACTGTCAAGTCAAACTTGTATCTCAATATCCCATGTAATATGTTTTGGGAATGAAAGTAATTCAAAAATGATGTCATGACATGTATTGATAATATTTATATTAAATATTAAATATTGATTTATTTATTGTCATTTGAAATTATTTAGTGTTACTTGAGTTTTAGTAAGTTACATTATTTCTTATGATCATAGATGAAGTAGGTCGTCAAACTCATCTTTGGATCATGGTTTCAAAACACGTACATTTAAAATTTTAGAGGTAGAGAAAGAAATTTGTAAAAAGGTGAAAGAATCAGCCCAAAAAAGCTCAAGAGGAAGAGGAAGCAACGAAAACTCAACTCAAAATCAATCTCAAGGCCAAAGATATGATAAATTCTAGGTTCAATGTCATTATTTCAAAAAAATTGTCCATTATTCAAATACATGAAAAAAGAAACAATATGATTTTAGCAAACAAAACATAAACTTTACTAGAGAAAACCAAAACCAAGGTAGCATTTTTTATCATGCAATGTTGCACAAGAAAATAAAAATGGTGATAAAGGATCAAATTTTTATCCAACATTATATAAAATACTTGCTAGTAGTCTCATGTACTTAACAACCACAAGGTTGGACATAATGTATACAATAAGTCTTATTTAAAGGTTCATAGAATATCCAAAAGATTCTCATTGGTATGTAGGGAAAATAATTAAAATACACGAGTTGAAAAAGGAATCATAGAATTAAGTATTCAAGGTCAAATTATTTCAAGCTCATAGGATACATAGATAGTGATTATGTGAGTAAAATTGATGATAGGAAGAATACATATAGTTACTTTTTTATTTGGAATAGGTGCAGTATCATGGGAATCCAAGAAATAATATATAGTGACTCTTTCATATGTTGAAGAAGAGTATGTAGTAGATACATGAGCATCATGCTAGGAAAATTGGATGAGAAGAGTATTAAAATATTAAAGGCATGAACAAGAAGCAAAAAGATTTATTGTAACAATAATTAAGAAATAAAACTACCCAAGAATCTCGTATTTCATAAGAGGATTAAGAATATTTACATAAGGTATCATTTCATTAGAGAGTTGATCAACAATAGAGCTCGATATTTTTGGAATTTTGTAGGTTTGAATATCAATGTATAGATATTTTCACCAAGGAATTAGGAAAATAAAGTTTTATGTATCAAATGGATTATTTGGGTTTCATATATGATAGTATTTGTGATTAAGGGGGGGGGTTGGAATTAATCCCATCTACCTCCCTTTACTCCTTTATATACCATCCTATCTCTTATAAACTGCCTAAACCTTCAGATATTTGTGTAATCCTTCTCATGTATTCATGTATGAAAGACTTCATTTCTCTAGCACAAATCCATTTTATCTATGCCTCCAATTATCTACTATAGGACCAAAAAATAAGATGAATTTTATTCTATTATTCTCTTTAGGATTTTTCCACATAATGAAAAACAAAGGAATTAATTATAACTAATTTTCTTTTCATTTGTTTTTTCTCTATTATAAGCATATGTTGATCTAGGTAGTATTTTATGTATAAAAAGTAGAGCAACATGTGAAGAATATCAATAATGTTGTCGTTCATTTTTCTAAGCTCTACCAAAAATAACCCTTGTTATATTTTTTTTCCTCTATACGAGGAGTAGTGGCTTTATATTTATATGTGATGAAACTTTGTATGCTTTAGAATATATATAAATATATAACATTTTTAAGTTCATTTATTTTTTTATCCCTTATTTTTTTATCCCTATTATTTCATTTTCTCTCGTTGTGCCTAATTCTCCTTTGCCTCTTTCCTTCATATTTGTACTTCATTACACATTGTTTAAAGTTCCTCAAAGGATTATGATATTTTGAAGTCTGTTTTAATTGTTTTCAATTTCTATTTTTATTTCCTACAATATTTGATAAAGAAAGCAAACTTATAAGTATTAAGGATTGTTTTTAAGATAATTATCTTTATTTTTAGATTTTTTTTACATGTATATCTAATATTTACACAAGTCATTAATGTGTAATTGATAAAATTGTTATTTAGGACATTCTTACTATATCTATTATAATTGAGATAGTAGTTATTTATATACATTTAGATGTGAATTTGTCCATAAAATAATATTGTTAGATTCTTATTATAAATAATAAAAATATTTTTAGTATATTAAGTCAATCTAATAATTAATAAAATATCGATATATGAATTATTAATGTGTAATCAAGAAAATTATTTCCTAAGACATCTCAGATGGAGAAAGTAGTGGAGAATAATAACACATGGACATTAGTGATTACAAGATCCATATTTACTATTCTATACCTGGTTGTTTGGATCACAAATCCTAAGGTCATTACTTATCTACATAGAATATTATTGATATAGAAGAGGTTATTACACTTTATAAATTGTGAATATTCCCCAGTTTTACTCATTTGTCACAATTACATAGTACACATCGAAAGAACATAATATGTGGAGTTGCGTTAGTTGTTAGGTTTACGATTGAAAGGAAATGAAATGTGGATTTGGGTTGGCCATTTGGTTTGTGATGCATGTTGTAAACATAGATCAACTTTTAGTGTATATTGTAATTGGAAACTTGGGGATAAACAATCAATTGGTGGAGTATATGGCTACTACTATCATTTCTTATGCCACATGCTAGATTTCCTTGCACCATTATTCAAAATCCCTTTAAAACATCAAGGTATTTAATTTAAATTATTCACTATACATGTTGATTACATCATTGTTTAAACATTGGTTTTTTACACTACAAATTATTGGTTAGTAATCCATATGGATTAGGGACACTTAAGTGTATAGATAAGATTACTAGTTCAAGTCAAGTATTTAATGTATTTTCTTTCATTCCTTCTCATTTCATTCTCTAATATGGTACAACATTTATTCCTAATCTTCCCTCTTTCAAGGTTAGGTCGCTTCTTTTACTTCTCCTACTAGGTATTAGTTTTTAACCCCCATCATTCTTCCCACATTCCTCCCACTACTAATATGACTATCTTATCCTTATAATCTTTCACCAATTTCACATGCTCATCTTATTATTGCAATACCTATAATTCACCCTTCTAGTACTATCACTACATAACTTATTCCTATCACTAGTGATACTCACTTCTCATGTTATTTTTACTTTTTCCTTTTATATTATTTCATGCATAGATCTATAATCAACCCATTATGTCTTGTTTTTCTACTAATGTGCCTATTTTCAACCCTACTATACCTCTTTATTCTCCTAAAATTATTATAATATAGAATAAGATTGATTTTGAAACATAGGGGTAAAAATTTATTAGATCAAAAAAGCATAAGTACAAATCTCAGCATTACAATCCTGTCTAGGAGGGGGCTAACCAATCCAAGCAACCAACCCAAAACTACCATGTATAATAATAAATCTAAAGAAAAGTCCAATTGGACCACAACTTACCGAAGCCTATCCTTAAGAATCAAATCTTTCAATCATTGGGAACACTTTGAAGGTAAGTGTTCTCAACAATCAACCCTCCAATCACCCATAAACTTAAATGCCCATTTAGCCAAACAATCTACCACTCTATTTCACTCTCTTGAGATGTGGACAAATAGGACATAATCCAAAGAATTGTTAATCTAACGAATTTGGTGCACCACTGACTCCAACTACCAATTAGCTTCACCAAGCTCCTACCTATTAAACATATTAATCAGGATTTGAGAATCCAACTCACAAATAATTTTTCTCTAACCTAGAGCACATCTCCTTTCCAAAGACAATAGGATATCATGAGATTCAATAATATTATTAGACTAGTGCCCTTTAAAGAGGGAAAAGAAGAACATGACTTCCCTTAAAAATTCCCTTCCAATACCTCCAACCCCAGTTGGTCTAAGATTTACCCTAGAGGAATCATCAATGTTAATCTTAAAGACACCAACAGTAGGAGGGGTCTATCTCCCCCCCCACTTGGTTTTCCTTTCGAGTTGAAAAATCCCCCTTGACAGGGTGGGGACCTGAACACCCCTAAAAGGCCATGTCTTTACATCAAATCCACATGTCTATTCCCTAAAGCCTAGTGTATCAATCACACATTTGGCTTTGATATTTTCTTGGCTCAATTTCCAAAATTATTTTCCATAGTTCATGAACTCCCAACTATTTCCCCTGGAAGATCATACGATTCCTTTCCAACCATGTCTACCGAATAATACAAGAAGACCCAATATTCCAAGCCACATGAAGAAAGAAGCTCTTAGTTGGTGGTCTTCCCAAATTTCTCCAAAACTCAACAAGGGAAGAGGCATACACACATTCTTGCTTCCAAAAATCCCACCAAACATGTCAAATGGTCCACAAAAAAGAGCACTAGAAAAAAAATGTGAGGCGGTCTTCTCATCATTTGCATAGAGAACACAAATAGATGGTCCTTGGAACCCTTTCTTGTGTAGATTGTCCTAGGTGATACATTTGTTATGGGTACCTAACCAAATGAAAAAAATACATTTGGTCCATGCATAGTTACTCCACACATGTTTCCACCAAGGGACTTCATCTCCATTTTTCTACCTAGATCTTGATCCTAGTATCTAGAGGCCATCAAGTACACTCCTCTCTAAACCAAGCGCCCATAATATCACTAGTCACCAAAGACTGTTACAATTCCTTCCAACAAGAATATGAGCTAACTCTTCATGATCCTCCACAGACCCACCTAGTAGCCAATCTGAGGGGTCCTCCCATATAAGCACTTCCACCTTGCCCAAATTCCTACTCACCTTGAAATCCTCCACCCTAGACCAACCACCTTCCAAGAAAGCCTAACATAGAGCTTGTAAGTGTGGATACATAGACATGATAGGATGGAGTCCATCTTGTGAATCAAACCAAAATAGGGCCTTAGACCTCCTATTATAAGTCTAAAACAAACCCTATTGAATTAATTTAGCACCTCTCTTAAGAGTATCCCAAACTATAGATCCCTTCCCAAATAAGTTAATCCTAGGGACCTCTTCACTCGCCAATCCTCCTAGGTATTTATAAGTGAGAATATTGGCCTAAGCTTGATCATGATTAGAGTACCAATGCTAGTATAATTTAGAAGCCAGGGACTAACTTGTGATAATAGCCTACCTCATAGAAAGACCACCCTCCTACTTCGGTCTACAAACAATCTCCCACTTCACAAAACTCAACTTCATGGACTCAAGATTACCCACCCAAAGAAATTATCTAGACAAAGCATCCAACTCCCTCACAAAACTTAAAGGATCCATATGAACCATACACCTATAGATTTGAAAGGCTTGCACCATAGATTTAAATAGAAACACTCTTCTTGCAAAGGATATCCACTTGAAAATACAATGATTGACTCTTCCATGAAACTTATCAAGAATATATTTCCAGACCCCCCTAGGTAAGGGGCCAACAAAGAGGGGAATTCATATATAGACAAATGAAAACTCACCAATTTGGAATTTGAGGATTCAAGCAATTTTGGACTAAACAACAGGAGGGGTGTTGAAGAATAAGATAAAAGACTTAGCCTCATTAAATCTTTGCCCTGATGTTGTGAGATAAATATCCAAAACTCTTCTATGATTAACAACTTATCCGATTTTGGATAACCCCAGCAACTTCGTATCATTCACAAACTGCAAGTGAGATTGGGCAACTAGGTTATCATCCCATCTCCACCCACGAATCAGCCCCTGCCTTACATGTGAATTTATTATTCTTATAATACCATTTTCCATTAGAATAAATAAATATTGTGACAAAGGGTCCCCCTAATGAAGGCCCTATGTAGCACTAAAGAGACTTGAAGGCTCACTATTAATCAAAATAGAGTAATAAAAAGTAACACATCGCATCACCCAATTGACCTAGTTGAAACCGAATCCAAATGCTAGAAGGAATTTTTATAGAAAAGACCATTTAACATGTAGTCATACACTTTGGCCATGTCTAATTTGATGAGCATAACTTTCTGCTTGGACTTCTCCATGGAGTTAATGGCCTTAACTACAATAACCACCCCATCCAAAATTTTCCTTCCAATAACAAAACTTCCCTACTCCTTAGAAATGACTCTACTTAGCCATGGCTTGAGGCTTTCAACAATTAACTTAGTAATTATTTTATACACTACATGTTACAGAAGGAAATAGGCCTAAACATATCCAAGGAGGTAGCCCCTTATTTCTTGGGAATGAGCATAATAAACGTGGATTTCATAGCTCTCAGCATTTGCTTATTTCTCTACTACTCTTGAACTATCTCCAATAAGTAATATTTGATGTCATCCCAAAAATACTGAAAGAGTTCAATAGGAAATCCATTAGGACCTAGTTCTTTCCCTTTTATTATCTAGAACACAACCTTCTCTAATTCATTGAAGGTTATTGGACT
Organism: Sequoia sempervirens; assembly: GCA_007258455.2. NCBI lineage: Eukaryota > Viridiplantae > Streptophyta > Pinopsida > Cupressales > Cupressaceae > Sequoia > Sequoia sempervirens. The sequence continues at coordinate 3,958 of VDFB02114796.1, read as the reverse complement.
AGTAAGCATCCCATTCATCTTAGCAGGAACACTTAAAGGAATACACTCTAAAATAAGGTTCTCCTCCACCATCTCATCAAGAGAGTCACCCTTAAATAGAGCAAAGAAATATTGGATAGCCTCATAAGGGATATCTTTGTAGGAAGATAGATGAACTTGTTGTGAAGACACAATTGAAGATATCAAATTCATATGCCTCCTAGCCTTAACTGAGTTGAAGAAGAATCTCGTATTCCTATCCACCTCTTACAACCAGTCAATGTGAGACTTCTATTTCTAATAAATTTCTTCATGCAGTTCCCTTTCTACAAGCTCCTTCACAACTTCTACTTTTCTTTAAAAGAGTCCTCAAAACTCCATGATCTCTATTTTTCCTAGTGATTGTCTCGACTCTTTTTGGGCTTCCAATTTAGCTAGAAAGATATTTCTAAAGATGCATCTATTCCACTTCTTAAGTTGACACTTCACATACTAAAGCCTTTTAATAAAGGAGTACATTTTTTTATGGGAAAAAATTCCCTAACTCCACCAATCAACCACAAGATCCTATAATGAAGGCTCATGGAGCCATATCAACTAGAATTTAAAAGAGGGGTTCTTATAAATGCCAACCCCAATTGCTGAAAGAATGATAGGCCAATAATCCAAGCCCCTCCAACCCAAAATATCAAACCTAGTTAACCAATTATTTGAACCAATCCAATAACTAAGATCCAAGAACTTGTCTAATCTTTTAGAGATAGAATTTTCACCCCATCTCCTATTGCTCTAGGTAAAAATTTGATTCCCTGGCTTAATATCAATCAAATTTAAACAAAGTATATTATCCTTAAACATTGCAGACAAAGCCTCCATTATATCAACTCCCCCTCTTTTTTCCTCCATGAAAATAATAGCATTGAATTCTCCTTCCATGATCTATGGAAGATAAGGAGCTAAAGATTGCACAAAATGAATGTGGGTCCAAAGATGAGATTTATCCCCATAATTAGTTGGGGCATACATATTGGTGAGCAAGATAACTTCTCTAGTCTCCACACTGGAAGAAACCAATGAAATCAAATGCCTACAAGAAATCCACCAAAGGGCCTAATCTTACGAGGATCCCACAAATAGGTAATCCCACCAACACTATCTTGAGCACCAATGTATTGACACTGACCCCTCCACCACAATTTTGTAGAAATCTTCATCATTCCTTCCATTTCCAACTCAAATTCCTAAATAAACTTAACATTATTAGAATGCTCATTGATCAATTCATGAACAACCTTTTTTCTAGGGATGTTGTTCAAGCCCCTCACATTCTATGATAGGACAACCATCTATGAGGGGTAGAAAAGTGGGAATCAATAGTCTTAACATAACTTGATTCCACTAAATTCTCCACCATTAATTTCAACTTATCATGATCCTTCTTTTGCCAAAATTTAGAAGTCTTACCTAGACCTCCATTCTTAATGGACTTTTTTTGTAGACCCAACAAGGGTGGTACTTTACCACCTTTTTCTTGGAGCTAGAGTTCCCATTTATGATGGCTGCAAATTAGGAATCAGAGCCATGTTACTAGCCATTTCATTACTCTTGGGTTGTTCCACTGTATAAAGAACCTCAAGCACGTGATCTATGTCCATCTAAGAAGAATCAAGAACACCATGCAATCCACTCTAACTAAGGGTTGATGCAAGAAGTTGGGTCCACAAAAAGCTCAAAAAGTGGAAGTGTTTTTGTTGTTTTTTTAGAATTTGTCACACTTGGACTAAAAAATTTGAGGCACTTACACAATGAATCTTTAAAACAATCTTTAATATGAAATTTAGAATTTAGAATCTAGTTTCCAAATATGTAATTTATTCAAATACCCAAATGATAGAAATTGAATTTTGATAGGGATGTATAAAAACAATTTTTTAAAAGTCATTTTTTTTTACCATACCATGCACATGTACAAACACCACTTTTTGACCCAAATAAAAGTATTTTTCTAATTCCTTTTGGGGAAAGATAGCTAACAACATGAAGATTATGAGGATATTTTTTGTAATTTTTTTGAAATTTTTTTATTGAATTTTTATTGGCCTTAATTGTTGTTTTAGAAATCAACGCGGTATGCAACATAATTGGACCTAAACTAAACATTTTTGAAAAAAATTCATTGTGTATAGAATTGTCTGAAGACTGATGCCATATAATTTTTTTATAAGAAAATTAACAAAAAAAATTATTAAAAAACAAAAAAAATTGATATTTCAAGTTTATGGACTAGTTTTATTAGAAATTAATTAAAATATAAGAAATATAATCCAATCTTTAAAAAATTATATATTTGGAAACTAGACATTGTGTTCTCTAATGGGTTTTAATTTGATAGATTGATTCAGAAAAAAAAAATTTAGCCATATTGCCAAAGTTTGACATTTCTCTTGAACCTACCTTAGTTTTTTAGTTGTAGGTCAAAGGCTAAGGGTCGGGTTGCCAAGCCTTTCCTGGGCCTAAAATCAAGCGAGCATGTGGGTTGGGGATTCAAATTTTTAAAAACGCATATGCATTACAAAACGCATATGTGCTCTTTATTTGCTTGATTATTTAAAAAATTAAATACTTTTTAAACGTATACGTGTTTAGTGTTACAAAATGTGTATGCATTTTAAAATGTATACGGATTTTTTGTTACAAAACATGTATGTGTGTACGCATTTTAAAAAGATACGCATCTTGTGTTACAAAACGTGTATGTGTTTTAAAATGTGTACGTGTTTCTAAAAGCTATTTAATTTTTTTAAAGAAATGAATTGTATGTGTTATAAAAATTCATACACATTATATAATGCATGCACGTTATAAAGCGTACATGTTTTTTAGTGCATACACATTTTTTAAGGCTTGGGTACCCAAATCATAGCACATATGCATTTTTTGATAATGCATATTTGTTTTTTGCGAGATTTTTTTTTTGCCAAAACTTTCCCTCTTCGTGGACCCAACTTCTTGCCTTTACCCCTAATATTCTCCCTGGGCACCGAATGCTTGTCACTCACTAGGCCTTCCCCCATGACCAACAAATCAAGAGCCACCTCCTACTTATCCAATTCCTCTAGAGCCTCAAAACATGTAAAAGGTCTCCTCGCCAGGTATCTATCTGTAAAGGTCATTTCCAAACCTCTTCCCTTGTTATGTGGTTTTAGTAGAACAAAACCATCCTTATCCACATCACCTACTGCCATAGCCGAGGCTTTCCCCTTTACTGACCTTTTCCCTAAACTAGTAGGAACATTGGCTAAAGCCCCATTAGATGAAGGCCCGACTAAGCTATTTTTGGGAATTTCCATTGCAAGTGACCATACTCATGACATACTCAGCATAAAAAAGGGAGAGCCTCATAATCCAGATATTGAATCCATGAGCAAGACCCAAGAAATATTTCTAAAGAATTCAGAAGTAGGTTATTTAAATTAATCACAACACAAATATGAGAAAATGAAATAAATTTCTTATCCAAATTGTTTGTTACAATGGAGCCACCTACATGCCCAAAAAATAGTGATAATGTGTAGGATCTCATTTCTCCAAAATTCCAACAAGATCCATGGGAGATGCACCCACACCAAAACTCTTGAAGGGAGTTCCTCAACTAGGTTAAAACCAACATGTTATGGCCAAATGAGCAAGCCAACCTAGTTATAAAAATAATGACCCCCTTTGAAGGCCTTATTACGATTTTTAAGGCACAATAACACCACCATGAAGTAGCTTTTGGCAGCCACCATAACCTCCATATCACCTTTTGGATTCCAAATCTTTCAAACCCACAATTCTAGGAAAGAAAGAGATACCCAAATACCCATAAATTTATAAATCAATGCATCATTTGATAGGTAGCTAACATCATCTACCACATATTATGGTTGTATCATTAACACCAAATGTTCTTTGCTTCTCTCAAGGCATCCATTCACTT
>VDFB02114795.1:0-27113 GCA_007258455.2 Sequoia sempervirens | reverse complement strand
GCATGCCAAAAATGTGTGCAATGTTTTTCCTATCTAACTATGCAAGTGTAAATCAAACGCAAAAAAAAAAAACAATACAACACCTCAAGATTGGGCTTAAAGTTGAAATCTAAACAAAATAAGAAATAAACATAAACTTTTAACTTGCTTAGTTTTGTTGGAGATGTTGGCCCTTGATGAGTTGATTTGTATACTCCTTTGACAAGATGATAGCATTCAACCTAGCTTAAAATGATGGTGGATGTGGGATGAATGTAATGCAAGTGATGAAAATGGATTGAAATGTATAATAAAAGCTCAAAAGTTGCAGCAATAGAGGTAGTGAGTGCTTGAGAGTGTGTAAGCTAAGTGTTAAAAATACATAAGTGTTATGAATGAAGGAAGTTGGCTAAGTATTTAGCCAATTTGGAGAAAAGGGAATGAATGGCTAGGATTAACCCTAGGTTTAGAGATCAATGGTTGAGATATCATGAGACATCTCAACACATGTGATGGAGACATGTGGCAGGCTAGGTGGAGGGGACAAGATGATGTGGAGATGAGATGTCATCCAAGTGGAGGTACTTTCAAGTACCTTGAGGAGAGGAAAATGCTTGACTTGTCTTATCCTTCCCCAAATGATTGAAGGATTGACAAGTCAAATCCTTCTTGATTTTGGAAAAGGGCATTGGGAAGAAGGGGAATTAAAAATTCCCCTTGTAAGGACATTGGGATAGGGGGAGGAATTAAAAATTATATTTTAATTCCTCCAAGGATGTGGGAAGGATAAAGTGGAATTTAAAATCCCACATGGGATACCTTGGATAAATAAATGGAATTAAAACTTCCAAGTTGGCATGTTGGGAAGCTAAAAAGATATTAAAAATTCCTTGGGGGATGGGGGGTTGCTTCTCCAAAAGAAGAAAGCATTTAATAAGGTTGACTTAGGTACTCATGTCATAAATGGCAAGAGACCTAGGTTAGGGATTAATTAATCATGATTAGTGGTTGTGCAAATGATTAGGCAGGTTAATGATAGGATTAAAGGCAAGTGAGAAATTATGGAGGATGTGACACTAACCATAGTTAGTGGTGTGCACATCCTAATCACAGGTTAATTAAGTTAACCTAGATTAAGGAAGAATAATGGAGGATAGTGACATGTGGAGAGAGAAAAAGGATGAATTAAAAATTGATTTAATTCATGTGGACCAAATGACCAAATTAAATAAATTGGTATATTTATTTAATTTGGAGAGGAAAGGAGTAAAGTGTTTAATTAAATAATTAAACACTTTAGGGAATGTTAGGAATAGGATAAATATTAATCAAGTAATTAAGTATTTAATTAATTATAATATACATATATATATGGAGATGGAATAAGAGAATATAAGGATAAATTTGACCATATGGGAGTGGCCAAATTTAGGTGTCTACAGAAGCATTGTGTTTTTTGAAGTGAATAATGTGGTCCAATAATATCACATCTCACCATTTGTATTGACAGCTAAGCCATAATACATAGTAATATTTTATCTTTTATTCCCATCGCACATTACAAGATGAAAAGCAGTGTCCAAATTCAAAACTATGATAGAAAGGAGCTACACTATTCAATGAAAACTTTTCATTTGTGACCTGCCAACCTAGAAACCAAATCAACATTTTCCTTAGAAGATAAATATCCATCATGCATCATGCATATGAAAGTGGGACCCACATTCAAAACCACAATATGAAGAAATTGCATGATGCAATAGAATACCGCTAGTTGGAGACCATATTAGCATTGCAATATGAAATATGAAATCCCTCACACATAGAGGAAGTGAAAGTAGATTCCACCTTCATAACTATGATGTGAAGGAGCTACAAGATGTAATAAAATGTCACCAACTATCATAAGTCAAGAAGACTTATAATTACTCCATGAAGTGCACTCATAGGCATTAATGGGCCAACCATAACTCAACAACTCAACTCAAGAACAATACAGCATTGCATGAATTAGAAAATATGACTCCATACTCATGGGCACATGGCATAAGATTGCTAACTTGTTTTTTAACAAAATATTTCATATGAAAACTGTGATGTGAAGGATTTTCATGATGCAATAAGAAATCAACATAGGGAATATGCCAATGAGGAATTAAAGTTATAATGTGATCGTAATTGAATAACATAAGGAACAAAACAAACATGGTCAAACACCAATTAATGAAATCAAATGGTTGATAAAACTATGTCATCCAAGTGGATACAACTATAAATCTAAGTGAAATAAATTAGAAAAACTAATCAATGTTAGAATAGAGTAATACAATAGCTAACATATGTAAAGGGCCAAAGCACAAAGTGACTAGGGCTTTAGTTATAAAAAAATAAAGGAAAACCCTTGCAAACCAAAAAGACTAAAACCCTAAGGATCTCATAAAAAAAGATGAGAGCATTCTAGCAATGGCTAGTTGGGGACATTTTTCTCTTCCAAGCACAACAAGAATCCACCTATCTCTAGGACAGTCCAAAAGGGAAAAAGGGATGAGAAGGGAGGGAAAAGAAAAAAGAAAAGAATGTATGTATAGAAGAAAAAACACAATGAGTGTGTATGTAAAAGAAAACACTCATAGTTAATGACATGAAAGCACATATACATTGAGAGGTATGGATGTAAACAAAATTTGCAAACACTTGCAAATCAAACCTTATATAAAAGAACCATGACACAAGGTCATGGACAAGATGCTAAAGAACACTTACATCTATCAAAGACAATCCTATTGAAGGGGTTGATCTCCCTCAAACCACAATTATATCTGCACCACCCAACTACAACAAATGAATCCTTATATTTTCATGCATCAACATATAAACACTACCTCAAGAGTGGAGAACCACTTCACTATCAACCTTTTTACTGCATGGATCCCATAAATAATGTGTTGGACCCATTCCATAATACATCATGCATGCACATAGCAATAGGGGTAGAAAAAATAAATTCAAGTCAACAACAACATGTGTGGATGAAAGCAAACATCCAATATCCAATTCATCAACCTTTCTACATATGCTTACCCCATTGCCTAATTTGAGGAAAAAATAAAATGCCTCCACGTCACATGATAATGAAAATTGTCTAACTACAATACTGATATGCATAAAGAATCTCTTCCTCCTACAAATCAAAACTAAAAAAAATTAAGTTCTACCACATCATCAAGTTGAACAAGTTGATCTTCAACTTGGCACACATGTTTCTTTTCAACCTCACTTCCATGTTCGACCCATAGAAAATATTCCAATTTAGCCACACCAATATCATCCATAATAGTAGAATTCACACCTTTATCACAAAGGAGGACTTCATAATCGACATTATTAAGCTCTAGGACAATAGGTAGCCAACATACAACATTTTCATACATGTTTGCATTCCATGTTTAGATCAAATATTTGATCCACATATTCATCATCATCAATAGGATAAGATTCAACAATATGAGACACTTCATGTGAAGAACCATGTTCTTCACATTATCTCATCATTTCAAGCTCATTTTGGCAATATGTTTTGTCATATATATTGCTAAAATCATACCTATAACACACATATTCTTCCTCAATAGTTGTACTAGCATGTTCTTGTGGCATGCAAGTGACTCAAATGAAGCACACTTTGCATGAGGAAGACAAAAATTCTTGCACCGTAGAAATAGGTTAGCATATGTGTCCACATGATCATCATTAACTACATCAAAATTAGTCTCAACAATCTTATCACCAAGTGCAACCGATTTTATGTTCATTCTCATGTAAATTAATATTAGTAGCTTTAGTTTCATTAACAAAGAAAAAATAGGGCAATACATCAAAAAATAAACTAGTTTCTTGCTTATTCTTAACATCATAAATATGTATGTGATCCACATAATCAGCTTCAAGCACTTATTCTTTTATTTTTTACTCATGCTCATATATTCCTCTTTATCCATCTAGATACCACAAATAGTAGGGTCATCTACCTCATTCTCAAACTAGAAGTCACCATTCATTTCATCATTGCATTCACCAAGGGGTGACCTATCTAGCTGAAAGTAGGTGCATACACTATCATCATCAACATTGTTATCACATGATGCACCAATATCATCTTCTACCCAATTGGGTATACCCTCATACATTTTTGATGGTGTACTCACCCTACATGCTACATCCACTTGATTTTAACTCATAGCTACATTTTTATTACTAACAACACATGCTTTTGAGGGAAATATTTATGCAATGTAGTCATTTCTCATTCTTTCAATGGAATCAAGGCATAAGTAAGCTTTTTGCATATTTTTCAATTTAAAATCTTCTTCAATTGAACTCAAACCAACCTCATAAGCTTCAAGGAACATGTTTTAATGTAGGTGAGTGATTGGGTCTAAAAGCACTTGAGATTTTGGAAAGGGAAACTACAAAACTATAACCAAATTCTTTATTTTACTTTCCATCTTGTCATCTATTATTTGCTAATTTTTAGATGATATCAACAAGGTCAACATTAAGTGTAAGTTCATCTTCAAATGTAGTGACAAGATCATCCAAAAAAAAAAAAAATGCTATGGAAAAATTTCATACCACTTATGTGTCTTTCCACATAAAGACCTAAAAGAATCTCATCCACATGTTCTTATCTACAAAAATATTTTTTTTATAAATTATGAAAATGCAGCAACATGTGCATCTCCTTCATGAATATCACACCCCTTATATCTATGAATTTGGTTGTATACCTTGAAAGTCGTGGTTTACCTTTCATAATCAACCCAAGAGAATTCTAGCTGCTTGTAAATGGTGTATAGGGGGATGATATGGGATGGAGTAATTTGATTATTTGTAGTAACAAGGTAGGCTTTGGATTGTAACAACCTAACCATTATACACATTATTTTCCAAGCCTAAAAAGCTAATTGATTTTTTTCTTGTTCTCTAATATGCATGCTTGTAAATCTAGGCATGGATTTTCATAAGATGTAGGGCTACTTGAATAGCACGAGGAAGCATCACTAAAATAGTTATGGGCAACCAATTAAATGTAGTTTCTATGGGTAAAAATATATGAAGCATATGAAGAAACAGCTAAAGGAGAATTGTATCCATACTAATCCTCCATGAATAATCATGCATCACAATGCAAGGTAGAAAACTAAGATACTATAAACTTATGCCTCAAAATATAGGAAGAAAAACATGTATATCTCAAAAAAAACCATTGTATATTTGAGATGTGTTCTCGATACACTAACAAAAATAAGGTATTATAACACCAATAAATTGTTCTTTTTGGACAATAGAGTTACCACCTCATAAAATAAAAAAGTCCTTGGAGCAAACAAAACCACCAAGGCTAAAAAAAATTTAGGTCTTCACACCAACAAAGTCATCAAGTTTATTTCAACCTAAAAGTATCTTCTTCAATTGGCATCGCACTGGTCAACGAAATTCAACCACCACCAATGGCACCAAACTATTAGCATGAGTTGTCAACTAAGCGAACTCACCCAAAAAAATGCACAATGTTGTAAAAATTGCTTTGTTACTAAGATTTTTAAAATATACATCAAGTTCACACTTCACCAACAACTAAACAATCTTATCCCTAGCAACAACATTATTTTGTTGGTGTGAGTTTCCAACTAAGTGAATTCACCCAAACAAAATGCACAATTGCAAAAAGCATCTGGAAATTACTAGTCTTCAAAATATGCACCTAATCACAACCTAACTCGCAACAACTAAAACATTTTATCCCTAACAATAGTGTCATTCTATTGGGTTCCATAATTGTTGCTCCACAAACCTAGAACATTTCTTACCTATAGAGGCAAGGACTTATTGTCAAGAAGGTAAAACAAAAGTTCATCAATAAACTATGGAAAATTCAAAGCTAAAAAATGAGAGTGAGTAGTCTCTCTTGCACTTTGAGCTCAACTTAAACTTGAGAGTTTATTCTAGAGGTGTCTTTAATTGTGTTTTGAACCAATTAATATGTAGCATGACTAAAACAATCAACAACTATATCCAATGTATACTTGACCACCATTATTTGTTACTAGATCAAAACAAACTAGCTCTAACATAAAACCTCTTATATAATTGATAAAAAACCTTGCACATCCACCTATAGATGGCATCGGTATCATAATCCCCTAAGGTGATTTCAATTATTATTCCATACATAATGACAAGGTACAAGCGTACATGACATCATTCTTTGATGATTTATCTAACTAGGTTTTCTTAAGATTAGTCCTTAATTTGTAATATTGAATCCTGAATAGCATGCATAAATCCTAATCTAAAAGGATGGAGATTATTTTAAAAGAAAAGTGTTTGGTTCTTTACCAATATGGACCAATGCTTACTCCATTAGGCAACAAAGTCATGAACATAGAGGAAATATGTAATGGACATGTTTAATAATCCATCTCACAACTACAATGATCCATATGCAACAAAGGAAAATCCATTACAAATAATTTCTAATGCATTAGAATTTTCACCCTTCATCTAACCCCTATTACAGTCACACCAACAAATGTGATGAAATAAAATGCACAATTGTGACTATGCATATTACTAAATCATTAAAAATTGTCATAGAGATATACACTACATGGAGATGTGCTTTTACAAACTCTTCATACTCTTCACAAGATAGGTTACATCATATGTAATGGACATGTTTAATAATCCATCTCACAACTACAATGATCCATATGCAACAAAGGAAAATCCATTACAAATAATTTCTAATGCATTAGAATTTTCGCCCTTCATCTAACCCCTATTACTGTCACACCAACAAATGTGATGAAATAAAATGCACAATTGTGACTATGCATATTACTAAATCATTAAAAATTGTCATAGAGATATACACTACATGGAGATGTGCTTTTACAAACTCTTCATACTCTTCACAAGATAGGATCTTTAAGTTTTTAGTCCAATTGCATAGAGAAAAGAAGATTTTACATATGGTAGAGAATCTAGATGAAACAAAGAATGAGATTTGCTACATTGTCATTGAACTAAGTTTTTTCATTAGATATTATGATGATGAATTTGAATAGTAGGTACACCCTAATTTTTTTACCCCACATCAATATCCAAACAATGATGGCATTTGGAATATGCATTTTGATGTTGTATGCTCAAAGAAGGAAATGGTCCAAGAGTTGTGTGGTGTTACTAAATAACGCAAACAATAAATTCACTTTCAAACAAACCTCTGAATGCACCAATAATGTGTTGAGTGTGAGGCTCTATTACTTGACTTGAATGTGGCTTTCAAACATAGGATCAAATAAATTAAAGTACACAGTGATTCAAAACTTGTAGTGTCTCATATTGGAGGCACATATGCTCCAAATGAAAAGAGATTGAATATGTATAGGAATGTTATAAGGGATGCCATTGAGATGTATGACACTTTTGACATCAAATGTGTTGAAAGAGAGAAAAATGAAATAAATGATTCTCTTGCTCTATTAGCTTCAAATTTTGGCACTTCCTTGACATCCCCTCATTGAAGGTATGACATAGAAGTTCTCACCAAGCCTACCATTCCTAACAACATTTATTGGCATGTCTTCAATGATGATTAGTAGATATATGAGTTCTTGAATTGCATTAATCATTTTGAAAATCAACTTATTGATTGGCAGTCTATGGAAGAAGGGATGAAGGTACAAAATCTCTCTTTCGAAATGAGGTTATAAAAATCAAAACAAATATCCAAGAGATCTTGTGCTATTAGAAATAATGTTTGATCATACGAATTCTTACAAAAAAAGAAGTAAACCAATTAGGGAAGAAGATATAGAGGATGTGAACTTAGGAACTGAATCAACCCCTGAGATCATTTATCTTGACAAAATATAAAAACCAACATAAGAGAAAATTATTATAACATTATTGAAACCATATAAAAATTGTTTCCCTAATTTGATAATGAGTTAAAGGCTTACAAAGAAGATTTTTTCTAGCACACCATCCCTTTGGAGTTTGGTACAAAACCTTTCAAGAAGAATCAATGTTCTAATAACCCTACTCTCACCCCTCAAATGTAAAAAGAGTTGATAAACTTCAAAGGAGGTATCATCAAACTAATCAAACAATTAAGAGTAGATTTTAAACTTTGGTCCTATGAGAAAGAAGAATGGTGATATTAGGTTATGTGTAGATTTTAGAAATCTAAATATCAAGTCACTTAAGAACAACTATTCATTGTCTAATATGAACCATTCATTGCAATAGCTGACAAGATTTGAGTTGATGTCCATAACGGGCAGCTTCTCATGTTACAATCAAGTCATGGTAAAAGAATTGGAACAACCTAAAACAACCTTCACTACGCCAAGGGGAATATTCATATATGTCTTAATGTCATTTGATTTAAATAATTCTAGAACGACATTCCAACAAACCATAGGTGTTGTCTTCGCAAGCCTCATAAACAAGATCATGGTTGTATACCAAGACAACTTGACTACCTACTCCAAGGATCAAAATGATCATTGCAAGCACTTGGAGTTCATCTTCCAAAGATGTTTGGCATGTAGGATCTCTTTGAATCCCAAGAAATAAATTTTTGATGTGAAAGAGGGTAAACTCCTTGAGCACATTGTGTCTGAAAAAGGGGTAAAGATTGATCCAAAATGAGTTGGTCATTGATGTTATCCTATAGCCCAAAATTGTCAAAGTTATTCAATTAATCTTTGAGCAAGTCAATTTTGTTAGGAAGTTTGCTCTTAACTTGTCAAAAAAACAAAGGCTATTTCTAAGGTTCTAAAGAAAGGACAATCATCTAGCTAGAAAAATGAATCAAAGATGCACTAAAGAAAGCACCGATGCTAGTAAGCCAAGATTACTCAAAGCCTTTTTAATTGTTTTCATTTTCCTCATTTTATACTATTGTTGTTTTGTTGCAAAAGAATAGTGATGGATATGAATAGCCAATAGCTTTCTTTAACAAATCTTTAAGAGATGTTGAATCAAATTATTCCATAATGGAAATGTAGAGGAGGGGGACCCACTGCTCAGGACCCCGGGTCATGTGAGGGTCTCTAACAATTAGCTACCCTGATCTACCTCAAGCTAAGGATGAATGAGTTAAAAAGGTCTAAGAAATTGTTTAAGATAAGTTTGGTGTTTGAGGGGGCGAAAAGGAAGGACAACATTATGTCACTTTCCTTCTGTCAACCCGAGATATTTAGGAAGTTAGGTGAGTGGATTTCTAAAGTTTAGACTGTAACTTAGGTAGCTTTCTACCAAGGGACTCCAACATAGAAGATGAATGATAGTGCGGCATGTTGACATCCCAATTGGGTGTTGGCGTTCATACAAATAGAAAACATAAAGTACAGTCTAAGAACTTAGAGAAACCTACTAACAACCCGACAAGTGCAGTATAATACAATAACAGAAATAGAAAACGACTAAGCTATTGAAATAACAAGAAGAATACTTTAACTTAATAGATAAATTGATTAAGAATGAAATAACGAGCAAGGGTAGTAGAAATCCAACTTAGGGTCGGTCCATCCTCCCACAAGCTCCACACAAACAAAGTACCTACACAGCAAAATGGGGAAAAACATTGGGATTGTTTCAGGGCTTATCGCAATCAAACCCCCGTTTCAGTGTTCCCACCTCCACAGATAGCCAAAATAGCAACGAGAGAGAAAGTACGATAAATAAAGTATTGAAATGGAAGTGCTATGTGCTTGATAACAACAATATGTTGCAAAATCAATACAACAATGCTAAATGAATGGATATCACCTCCCAACAAGATGCTCTCAAGGCATGTTAAGAAAGATGTGATTTCGCAAGCTTGTGAGTGCCAACATTGCCGCAACAATGAGAGGAGTACAACTAGTAGAGTGTCAACTTGGAGCTTCAAAGATGGTGAAAATGTTGTGAATGAAGTGAGTAGAAAGTTTCCAAGAGTGAATATGATCAAGAGAGAGTGAATGAATGAAGAAGATAGTCTTTTGAAGATGAAAGAGAGGCCAAAGGAGTCGTTTCAGGTTGGTCAAGGGTGTAGGCACGTTACGCTTCATCGCCAATGGAGAATTATAACACCTCTACCGATTCCAGAGGCAAGAATCATGTCAGGATGGCAACATGCCCTACGGATGTCTAGGCACTGCACTCACATCCTCGACAGAAATCCCCCCACTGACACTACAAACAACTACCAAATGGATGGAGAGTGGACGGAGGACGTGGAATAGCATCATTGGGTTTGATTTTTCTAAGGTAAGGGGTGTAATTGGGGAATTTGCAAGGGGTGCAAATTTACATCATTACATTTTGCCCCCACTTTAGCAAGCATATCTACTACCAAATGCGAGGTAAAGTAGATCGAAAGAGTTTAAAGAAACTATACCTGAACCGTTGAGGAAGCAAACCATAATCTGACACACCTGAATGCTCAAGAACAGATGGATCCACAAGTAATTGATTCTGAGGAGAGTTGAATAAAAATGTATTTTGATCCGCAGACCTACAAAAGGGTGAACAAAAGGCTCTGCAAGTGCTCGGTCATATAGAGTTGAACAAAAAGAGATTACGCGGGATGAAAGCACTTTACAAGTTCTCATACTTGCAAAGGAGGTGCCCCAAGTGCTCAGTCCTGAGGGAATCCAGATGTGAGAGACTCCACAGAGTCTAATAGGTCTTTACAAGTGCTCAGTCCTACAAGGAAAGCTCGAGGTCCTCAGATCTCCAAGCTTGATTGAAAAAGCAGCTTCACAGGTGCTCGATCCTACAAAGCAACATATTAATCCGCAGACAAAACATGTTAGATAGCAAAAAGCCATGCAGGAAAAAAAAAACAATCAACAATTGAAGGAGAAGCTTTCAAATGGGTCCCTCGGGAACCCTTCAAAAGAAAGGGGTCCACTCAAGGGATGCTCTGTTTAAAAGACAATAGCATTTTTTGCCAATGATTCTAGCATTGAGGAATCCTTTTGAAAGATTTCTTTCATCGAGGAATTCAAAAGAAAGAATACTCCCTCACAAGGGAAATTTTTTAGACTTCTTCATCAGAAAAAGTACTCCCTTCTCGAGAGAAAATTTGCAGATTCTTTCTTTATGAATTTGTGATGAAAGAAAAATTCCTCTAGGGGTCCTTGGTGAAGAATGCAATTTTTGAAAAATAAAGGATTTTCAACAAGGGATTTGTTGGCCACCAAATACACCTTTTAAAAATAAAAAAAACATGATAGCCCCCCCTTAGGATGGTGTTTGCTAAACTCAGAGGCACGTGACATCCTAAGGAGAGAAAAGCAAGAATGAAAGTGATGTTGTGGCTCGTGGAACATGATGAGATGTAATCATGGTAATGTTGTCACACACGCAAGGGACAACACATAAGCACCACAACATCACAAAGCAAGCAAAGAAAAGATAAAAAGAAAGGACAAACAATGACATAACAAACAAGAGACAAGGGGATCTGATATTTCGGGGTTAAAGCTACTCATAAATATAAATAGATAAATATAATATAATAATATATGTGAACTGTCATCAATCCCGTACTATATCGGACCATGTGAAGAAAGGTACGTGAAAACAAAATGAAAGTAAAAAATTGGGTCAACATGGAAGGGATGCCTAAATGCCCCCAACACTTTGCATTATCCCCAATTGTTGAATGATGTGACAAATAGAAGAAGTTTACGAAACAAAACACTTATGTATCCAAGCACCTCCAAGGGTGGCAAGGATCCTCCAACAACATGTAAAACAAGCACGGGGGGAAACACAACACACACACATCTAATCTATAGGTAAAGAAGAGGCGCCCCCTAGTCCCCATCAACCAAGAGGTTGTCATTCTCCCAATCAAGGCACAACAAATAGAAGAATGATGTGACAAACAGAAGAAGTTTACGACACAAAACACTCATGTATCCAAGTACCTACAAGGGTGGAAAGGGTCCTCCAGGAACATGTAAAACAAGCACGGGGGGAAACACAACACACACAAATCTAATCTATAGGTAAAGAAGAGTCGCCCCCTAGTCCTCAGCAACCAAGAGCTCGTCGTTCTACCAATCTAGATCATTATAAGGGGAGGGTGAACAAGCCTGCAAGGGAAAGATATCAAGGGGAGCACCCTCTAACTCTTCAGTGACAAGAGCCAAGGAAGAGGGCCCCTCGAGGTCTCCTTCGCTCAACTCCTATGAGGTAAACGTCATTGATTTTGCAAAAATTGCCAACAGAACCAAGACATCGTCTATCGACTTGAACATGCACTTGACAGGAGTGCCATGTGTCAACTTAGCGGGCGATGAAGGAGGCACCTGAGGTCCATTGCCGACCTCAATGAAAGAATCAAGGGTAGTGACGAACTCATGGGACACTAGGGCTGCCTCCATCACTAGGATGGTGCAGGCCAGAGCAGAACTAGCTTCTGAAGAAAGTGATCCCTTCTTTCGACCCCCATTAGAAGCAGGGCCTTCCAACTTGTGCGTCATTGGAGGATGTGAGATCCCCACAGACGAAGCGGAAGGCGAGGAAGAAGAGGAGAAAACCGCAGTGGACACCACTGGGGTATTCAGCATATCCACAGGCTTAGGAAAAGGTGAGATGTTCGGAAGGGACATCAAAAGAAGAGGCTCAACCGAAGGAGCAATGAACGCTTGCATCGTTTTAGGGTGAGGATCATCCACGCTTGCAGGGGAGCTAGAAGCAAGATTGAGGCAACGAGAACTGAAGAAAAATGGGCGGAAGAGGACACAGCAGAAGACACTGAAACAGGTGCTACTGGCTCCCCTCCCACCTTCTGCAAAGCAACTTGCTAAATGGATAGTCTTCCTCTGATGCTTATGCTCATGCACAAGGCGGTTTCTTCGGCTCTGAAAGCTAGAGGGTGTTGCTTGAGGAGCAGGAGGCTCTTGTTTCATCATCAGAGTATCCATCACAGTTGTTTCCAGCAAAGGGAGTGACTCCTGGACAGGGACATGAGGAAGAGATGCAGGAATAGGAACAACAAAGGCGAGGAAGCAGACTTAAGCACCTTAGCAATGGGCCTCTTCCCATTTGCTACCTTAGGAGTCAGAGCAGTAGGAGGCCACATAGGCCGAGACATAGAGGTGACTCCATGGGGACCCTTCCCCTTACCATGCACAACAGGTTGAGGCATCGTGGGTAAGATAGGAAGGTTGAACACCTAACGCTTAGCCTTCTGCCAAGCAGGCACCATCAGAATCCCCAAGAGATGCATAGGGGCAGAAGTTGAAGGCGTTGCAGCAGAGCGAGAGGCAAAGTCAGGTGGAACTACAAAGAAGGAAGAACGTTCCTAAGTGAACTTCTCCCTCTCCTTTTTTCGAGTGACAAAGGTAGCTTGATGTTGGGCTATCATGGAAGCCTTAATTGAAATAGCATAGGGAAAAGGAGGATAGGTCACTTTTGGCACTATGCCCCCATTCTTGCATTTTACATAAATGCAATACAACAGGTCCATCCTAGGAGGGAGAAGACCAACAAGGGCAGGCTAGAAGTGATCAAGCAAGTAGCCTCCATGCGCCACCATTAGTTTGTAACTAGTGTTGTGGACTACATGCACGAAACCCTCATGAGAGAACTTTAAGAATTTATGGATCACCAAGGGGACTGTGTTCATGGAAACTAGCCAAGGAATGCCTAACTTCACTCTGAACAAGTTGGACCCCGGGATAATATCAAAGAGGGCATTCACAGTCCAAGGCCCAACCAGGACTGACAAGGTGATAGAATCGATGGGAGGAACGGAAGCAGGACAATTCATGTTGGGTTCACCAAAATGTAGCGGAGGGGGACCGACTGCTTAGGACCCCAATTCACGGGAGGGTCTAGAACAATTAGCTGCCTTGATCTACCTCAAGCTAACGATGAATGAGTTAAAAAGGTCTAAGGAACTGTTTAAGATAAGTTTGGTGTTTAAGGGGGCGAAAAGGAAGGACAACTGATCTTTCACTTTCCTTTTGTCAACCTAAGAGGTTTAGGAAGTCAGGTGAGTGGATTTCTAAAGTCTAGACTATAACTTAGGTAGCTCTCTGCCAAGGGACTCCAACGTAGAAGACAGATGATAGTGTGGCATGTTGGGGTCTCAATTAGGCGCTGGCATCCGTACGGACAGCGAACGTAAAGTACAGTCTAAGAACTTAGAGAAACCTATTAACAACCTGACAAATGCAGTCTACTACAATAACAAAAACAAAAAACGACTAGGCTACTGAAATAACAAGAATACATTAACTTTATAGATAAATTGATTAAGAACACAATAACGAGCAAAGGTAGTAGAAATCCAACTTAGGGTTGGTCCAACCTCCTGCAAGCTCCACACAAACAAAGTACCTACACATAGTAGAACGGGGAAAAATGTTGGGTTGTTTCGAGGCTTGTCATAGTCAAACCCTCATTTCAATGTTCCCACCTCCAAAGACAGCCAAAATAGCAACTAGAGAGAAAGTACGATAAAGAAAGTATTGGAATGGAAGTGCTATGTGCTATGCTAATAACAATATGTTGCAAAATCAATACAATAATGTTAAATGAATGGATATCACCTCCCAACAAGATGCTCTCAAGGCACATGAAGGAAGATGTAAGCTCGCAAGTTTGTGAGTGCCAACGTTGCCGCAACAATGAGAGGAGTGAAACCAGTAGAGTGTCAACTTGGAGCTTCAAAGATGGTGAAAATGTTGTGAATGAAGTGAGTAGAAAGTTTCCAAGAGTGAATATGATCAAGAGAGAGTGAATGAATGAAGAAGATAGTCTTTTGAAGATGGAGAGGCCAAAGGAGCCATTCGAGGTTGGTCAAGGGCATAGGGAAGTTACACTTCATCGCCAATGGAGAATTATAACGCCTTTGCAAATTCCAGAGGCAGGAATCATGTCAGGATGGCAGCGCGCCGCACAGACATCTGCACAACATGCTCACATCCCTAACAGAAATTCCCCCACTGACACTACAAACAGTTGCCAAATGGATGGAGAGCGGACAGAAGACGTGGAATAGCATCATCGGGTTTAATTTTTCTAAGGGGTGTAAATGGAGAATTTGCAAGGGGTGCAAATTCACACCATTATAGGAAAAACAAACCTATTCTCTCATGAAGGTGGTCAAGAAATTTAGAACATACCTCATGGGAGCCAAGATAACAACCTTTGTGCCACATACAGTTGTATGAGATATCTTCGTGCAACAAGAGGCATTGAGAAAAAAGTGCAAAAAAATCAACAAGATCCAAGAGTATGATGTGGAGGTCAAAACAACCAAGCTAGTTAGAGGTCAAGCCTTGGCCAAATTAATTGTTGATGCAAACTCGATTGAAACTGAAATACACAAGGTGAACTCTAATCCATCTTTCTTCACATCAATTGAAATATTGTCCTTGGTATAAGGACATTATATTTTATTTTAAATACTTGAGTTGTCTATCGAGATTAGATGATAAGCAAAGAAGAACAATGAGGTTGGAAGCTTAGAGATATCTATTGTTCCAAGGTCAATTAATATAGAGAAACATGGGTGGTGTTCTCTTCAAATGAGTTAAAATTATTAAGGAATGCAACCTAGGATTATGTGATGGACATTTCATGTCAAAAATACTACTCATAAGATCATTAGAGTAGGTTATTGGCGGCCCACATTGTTCAAAGATGTGGCTAAGTTTGTAAAGTAGTGTGATGCTTGCCAGAGATTATCTAGTAAATTAAAACTTACAGGTGCTCTTCCCCTCACTACCATTTCAACAAAGACTCCATTCTAATAGTGGAGCATAATCTTTATAGGGGAGAACAAAAAAATCTAACGAACACAAGTGGATATTGATGGCCACTAATTATTTCATAAAATAGGTAGAAGCAATCTCTACAAGAAATACAACCTCAAAAGTAATAATTGAATTTATGCTAAACAATAATTACCAAGTTTGATGTGTCATCCAAAATAGTTGTTGATGTGTTTTAGGTCCTAAAAATTTGTTGATGTGTGTTTATAATATGGGATCTCATTAACACATCTATCCCCTTATAATACACAAAGAAATGGATTAGTTGAGTCCAATAACAAAAGCATCATGAGTATTATCAATAAAATTTTGAATGCAAACAAGAAATGGGATGATAAACTAAAATGTTTTGTTTAGGAAAATAGGGTCTATAGCATGGAGGCCAAGCTACCAATCAACCTTGAGTTACCAGTCTACAAGTTGTAGCAAATTGAAGGGGACAAAGTAGATAGCATTTCCCAAAGAATGCATGAGTTAATAAAGCTTGAATAAACAAGAAAAGTTGCCCATGAGAGAAGCTTGTTAAGATAGAAGAAAATGATTTAATACCTCTTTGATAAAAATACTATCAAGAGAGAATTTCAAATTGGGGATCTTGTCTTCGTGTAGAATTCTAGGTCAAAAGGCAAGAGAAAACATGAGAAATTTGATGTCCTATGGGTTGGGTCCTGCCATTTGTTGCAATGGTAAAGTCATTGTGCCAAAAGATCAACCTGTTAACGCTCGATACAAACGTTAGATTTATACAAGATCCACGAGAGGCGGTTAAGCCATGTCACAAATCCAGAGGGTGGTGTTGAACAACCAAGGGGACGAAGGCACCAACCTTCCAACAATCGCCCCTAGCGCAACTGCGAGATTCAAACCTGACTTCACTTTGATACCATTTGTTGCAATGGCTTTGTCGTTGCACCAAAAGATCAACTTGTTAACGCTCAATACAAATACCGAATTTATACAAGATCCACAGGAGGCGTTTAAGCCATGTCACGAATCCAAAGGGTAGTGTTGAATGACCAAGGGGAAGAAGGCACTAACCTTCCAACACCAAGTTGCTAAAGAATAGGATCAAGGAACTTTTTACCTCAAGAGTTTGGATGGAGATTTCATGAAGCTACCAATTTATGGTCAACACCTTAAACACTACTTTTGAGAATGTTCTCTAAACCTTTGTATATTATTTGTTTTTTGTTGTTGTCTATTTTTGTCTTCTACTTATCTATATTGTGTGTGTATTGGTGATGATCCTTGTTTGATTGTCATAAAGTGTGTGTTGCATTCTCCCTTTTGTCTTTGTTTTGGTCTGCTCCCAAAAATCTACACCTTTGTTGTGCCTGCAAGAGACACCTCTCCAACTTGAGCCAATATTGGCACCCCATTTTGCTCTTTTTTCTTTGTTTTTCCCTTGTGTTGTATATTTCCTTGTCTACAAAATAGTGATAGCTGACTTGAGACATATCTTGATAGGTGCACTCTTTAGTCAAAGGTTGCATTTGTTGCCTTGTGTTTTCCCCTATGTTCCCTTTATGTGTTAATAGTTGTAAGAAATTAAAAAAAATGAGTCGTGGGTCTGTTTGAGTCATTTCTTTGTGTATTTGGCAATTATCAAAGTTTCAACTTTTTGAGGTTGTCCATCCTAGTATGTCATTGTGTCAATCTTTGTCTCTTCCATATCTTCATCAACCCATCTGACTTCCCCTTCCTGACATACCTTTCCACTCAACCCCAACCTTTTGGTCTTTTACAATTATAGCTTTTGAACCCAACATTTAGATCATCCCTTATCCAAATAACTCATTTAGCTTTTCCCTAATTCTCAACTCCCAACTCATTATTTCTACTAAGTACTTTATTGGAGTTAATGTTGCAAGTTTCCTTTTGCTTGAGTACTTTTTCCCTATTGTCATCAGCATCCTAATTCCCTACCCTCTAAAAGTTTCCTAAGTCTCTTTTTTTGGATTTTTGGATTCGTCATTCCTTTCATGCCTTCCCTAGCCCTCTAAACTCCACTAACCCCCTTGTGTATATTTTTTCAAAGTCAGGGTTTCACCCTTCCCCTCACTTTAATACCTATTATAAGATACTCCTAACTCCTAATCCCCAACACTTTAGAGCTTATAACCTTTTCAAGATTGTTTGTTTAAACTTTCCCCATTCCACATACATTAATAGTATGAGTTCCTCATCATCCCTGATCCTCGACACCTTGACCAAACGCATGGGTCATGAGTTATTCCCAACTTTTGACCCCCAACAATTAAAAAACTCTTGCACTTTTTTCTTACATTGTTTCACCTACTCCCCTATTCATTCTAGAAGGTCATCTATGACCCACTTTGATGCAATGACTACCAAAAAACATTTTTCATCATTTGGGTGTGGATTTGCAGGCAATTTCCAACATTAGGCAAAAAACCACCCAAGTTGCCATTAATAAGCCAATATGGCCCTAGAGCTACCAAATCAAATCCATAAGTGCTCAAAGATCATTGTCTATGTAGGAAGATAGAGATTCACATAAAAAATCAATGCTAGTGGTGATGCCCTAATTTAATGTGACAATTAAGGATTATAGAGCCCAAATCTTTTCAACATTTCCTAGGCCACTTTTTGGAAACTTTTGCAAGCTCTTTCTCAACCCATGCACCAAAAATAGGAGTGCCATTAATGATGACACATGTAGATCAAGGATGAACATTCCCCCACATTTTCCTAGTACATCTAGACAGATTTGCAACACAAATTAGGGAGAAAAACCTCTGATGGATATGGGTATTCACTACATGTCATTTGTGAGTATGTTGCATTATTGCAGATCTGACATTCTTCACAAAAAGGTATTAAAAATAAAAAAGATTTTGATTTGAATGGATGGAAATATAAAGAAACAAACAATTGCACAACAAGCGAGCATAAAATGTTGTAACAAACCTGAGGGTTTCAATTTCCAATTCTGGGTATTGTAGTTTTGATATTGCATTGTGTGGATTTGTGCAAAATATGTAATATGACCACTATATCCTAGAAAAATGAATGTAACTAGTAGATCTAACATTGTTTGAGTGTCTCCAAGAGTTCATATATTATCTTGATGGTTTTTTAGTTGGCCAACAAAAGGGCCATAAAATCATTCCAAACCTTTGTAATGCATCTTTTCAATATCACTGAAATAATATACAAATTTATTGTTGGATTATTAAATAGACTTATAAATTTTTGCAACCTCTTTATTTATCTGTTTGCATGTGTAGAACCTATTTTATGTGTTTTTAAGGAGAATATAGTTTTTGGGTATGCCTTGATCAATGTATCCCATTTGGTTTCAATTGTTACATATTTTGCATAAATCCCATACAACAAGCTCACACATAGGTGTGATAGGTCTAAATAGGTGTTAGAAAACAAGCAACAAGTTAAAGAGTGCAAATAAACAACTTAAAACAACCTACACTTCGAGATTAGCCTAAGTTGGAAACAAAACAAGACAAAGCCACGAAATGGAACTTTATACCTTGCGTTGAGTCGATCCTTTGGTTGGCCCTTCGATCTTGGATGTGTATGCTCCTTAGATGGCAAGATGCAAGCTAGATGAGGATGTGAAGATGGATGCAAATGGATGAAGATGTGAAAATGGCTAAGTAGAGGTTGAGAAATAAAACTGCAAGAGTTTGGCTAGCACAAGTGATCTCCCCAAAATGAGAGAAAAGAGGGGGTATTTATAGGATTTTTGGGAAATCCTAAGGGAAATGGACGGGTGAGATTGATTCATTCAGTCATCAAGATGTAGGGCTAAGGTGAGCTGGAGAACTCACAAGCCCTCAAGACTTCTGGCTTTTCACGCTGCATACGGTGATAAATCTCTAAAAGCGCAGCGGACATGAGGTGGAAGGAGGACACGACACGGAGAGGCAGACAAAGTACCTTGGGATTGGACAAGACTTCATAAAGGAGGTACTTGTCCCCACGTGGGTGAGAGGACAAGTGGGGAATTAAAAATTCCTCAAATATCCTTATGGGGAGATGAGAAAGAATTTTAAATTCCAAAGGGTGCATTGGGGGATTAAAAGGTGAATTAAAAATTCACATGGGGAAGAGAGGAGCCTAGGATAAATAAAAAAGGAATTAAAAATTCCTTGGGGGATGGGGAGAGTTGACTAAAGGGGGTGATTAGGATTGTGCAAGTACTTGATTAGATTAATTAATGAGGATTAGAAGAGGGGTAGATCTCACATGTGACTTGATGTGACAAGTCAAAGATCACATGGGGAAGAGTAATGAAGGATTAGAGGAGGGTTAGGTGGCTAAGAGAGATTAGAGGCCAACTTGCAAAAGTTGGAGGATGTGACACATCCTAATCAAGGATTAGGCATGTGCACACCTTAATGATGGGATTTAGAAGAAGGATTAAGATAAGATAAAAATGATGGAGGATGTGACATGAAGGGAATTAAATAAATGGAATATTTATTTAATTCAATTGATGGAAGGAGGATTAAAAAGATAAGGTATTATTGATTAAATACCTTAGGGATTAGAAGAACTTAAGGATGTTAATTAAAGGGGATAAATTTGGATAAATTAAGTGTCCAAATTTAGACATCTACATTTTGCCCCTCTTTGAGATGGTGTTACGAAGTAGCATCATTTCAAAGAATATTAAAACATAGAACTTAGAAGAAGATGGTTAGATTGAGAAAGATGCCCCAGTCATTCAAATGAGTGACTAGGAAGGGAAAAAAAATGATGAAAATTAGGGATGAAAGATGCCCCCTTGAGAGGACATGCAGGTTCAAGAAAACACGGGTGTTCTCTCGAAATGGATGGCATTATACAAGGAGCGAAGAAGATGATGGAATGTGATGGAAGATTGGGAGGGGAGCGTGATGAAGGATGAATGGATGGGGGCGATTTGAGGATGAGAGATGAAATGCAATCTAAATGCAATTTGCCATCATCGGAGCACTGATTTTTGCTATAGCATAAGACACAAGACACCAGGGTATGAAGAACCAAGGCAGATTAGTGTCTAATGCAGAAAATAAACATAACAAACAAGAAGGCTATTCCAACACCCCAAAGTCACGATGACCTTGGTCGGGCCAGGTATTGGGATAACCACAAGCACACAAGGATGCCCCAGCGTAACACAAGACCTCAGGGATCTTGGTGGGTACTACGTGGGACAACCGAGAAGATAGAAAAGATCAAGATACACCCCTATGTTGACTAGTCAAAGCACACCATGATATGATGGATCAAGGCGACCATGACAAGTGATGATAGGGAGATCAAATGATAAACAAAAGCCAAAAGCATCAAAATATCACAATCAATTTCAAACATCCTTTTCCATAGGATCAAGGGGATGGATGGGATTGATGAGGTCTATTAGTAAGGATGCATCCCTGAGACCTATGATGGATACTAAATCGAAGATTGATCTGACGCAGGATATTCAAAATCGATTGGATATGATGATACAAGTGGATTTTGTTTGTTAAGAACCAGCGAAATGAAGGCATAGCTTGAGGACACGACACGAGAGACATGACACAAGATAAGAGACTTCGATGGAGGGTAAAGACGGGACAGACAATAGCAACAATGGTTGAAGACTGATGATAGATGATAAAGGACAAAGTAGAAAGACCGATGATGGAACGATAGACGAGGGATGATAAAGGAGCCCCTGGCTGATCATGATTCTAATCTTGCTTCACGGAGTCGCCAGGGCAACGAAGTTCACAAATGGACTACAAGATGGGACTCTAGTGAAGACTCCATTAATAATGATGATTCCACCATGACACGAGTGTGAATGATGTAAGCTCAGAGTGGGATACCAAAAAAAAAAAGCTCAGGAAAGGGGGATAGACTCGATGGGTCGTCCAATACTCAATCAATATTTACCAAACAACCGATGAGACAAGTATAATGGAAGAAAAGGAGGACGTGATAAAATAAACTAGGGACACGTGTGATAAATCTTGCTAAGCCTTCGCGGATGACTGCTACGTGTTTTCACCATCCATATCGATCCAAGTTGGGCCACCAAGAGGTGGTTTTCACCATAGGATCTGATTTATTTCTCTTGGACTATTTCTTTGACTTTTGATTTTTTTTGATTTTTTTGGGACTAGGTGGGGTAATCGAGCAGACTTAGGCGTAGAACTTTTTCAAATGCATGAAATTGATAGGCTCGTCCAGGGGGTCTCCTTCAAGAGTAGTCAACCTATATGCCCCAGAGCCATATTTAGCAGCTATGATATAGGGCCCCAACCAATTGGCCTCAAATTTTCCCTTCTTGTCCCTATCTTGCTGAGTACGCTGGTTCTCCTTAAGGACAAACTCGCCTACCTGGAATTGGCGAGGGCGAACCTTCTTGTTGTAACTACGCTTGAGGCGATTCTGATATGCTTGCAGATGATCGTAGGCCTTTATTCTGCATTCGTCCAATAACTCTAGCTGTGCAAGCCTCGCAACACGAGCATCCTCTTCACTGATAAGGTTCTTAAGAGAGATTCTCAATGATGGAAGTTCAACCTCGATTGGCAAGACGGCTTCAGCGCCAAACACCAAAGAGTAGGGGGTGGCACCTGTTGGGGTGCGGATGGATGTGCGATATGCCCAGAGGGCGGGATGAATATGGAGGTGCCAATCTCGTCCAGTGTTATTGACAACCTTTTTGAGAATACAGATGAGGGTTTTGTTGGTCGCTTCTGCCTGACCATTACCCTGGGGGTAATACGGCGTTGACCAACGGTGCTGAATATGGAAGGTTTCGCATAGGTGCTTCATGGCTTGGTTTTTGAATGGTTTTCCGTTGTCGGAAATGATGGTGGATGGGATACCATATCTGCAGAGAATATGGTAAAGGATGAATTTGGAGATCTGAATGCCAGTGATTTGTGAGAGGGGGATTGCCTCTACCCACTTGGTGAAATACTCGGTGGCGGTGATTATGAAGGTATGGCCGTCGGATGAGGGTGGATGAATCTTGCCAATCAAGTCAAAACCCCATTGAGAAAACGGCCATGGTGCCAGGAGGGGCTGAAGATCTTGTGCTGGAGCATGGATTAAATCTGCATGTTGCTGACATGGGAGACACTTCTTTACAAACTCACAAGCATCATGTTCCAGCGTAGGCCAATAATACCCCGCTCGTAAGATTCTCTTGGCTAAAGCCATACCATTTGAGTGCGCTCCACAAACACCGCCATGTACCTCCGTTAATGTAGCATGGGCTTCGGTCTCATTTAGGCATCTGAGGAGGATTCCATCATACCCGCGACGATAAAGCGTATCACCGACAATGACGTATCGAGATGAACGGTGGATAAATGATTTACGTTGGTTACGTGTAAGTTCTGGGGGTAGGGTATTGTCACATAGGTAATTATATATGTCTTGGTACCACGGGGAGGCGGGACCTACAACATCGCACACCATGTCAGTGTCAGGAACATCATATGCAGGGATTAATAGTTGTTCGACAAGAAACTCACACTCTGTTCGATCTCTGGGCATGTCGATCAAAGAACCAATAGTGGCCATGGCATCTGCTGCTTTGTTCTGCACCCGAGGGATTTGGTCAAACGGTATGGAGGTGAAGTATTTCTTGAAATCGTCCACCATGCGCTTATAGGGTAGCAGTTTGTCATCCTTTGTGAGGAATTCATCATTAACTTGTCTGATGACCAGCAAGGAATCCCCAAA
Organism: Sequoia sempervirens; assembly: GCA_007258455.2. Classification (NCBI taxonomy): domain Eukaryota; kingdom Viridiplantae; phylum Streptophyta; class Pinopsida; order Cupressales; family Cupressaceae; genus Sequoia; species Sequoia sempervirens. Next base: position 3,564 of record VDFB02114795.1, on the reverse strand, counting down.
GACTTTCAAATGTAATATACACCTGTTTTGCAATTCTAAGGCCGCGGAGAGGGCTTCATTCGCCATATTGTTGGTGCAAGTCTTATCCCTTAATGATTTTGGGATGTAGTCACTGAGGGGTGACTACTAGAATTCCGCCTGCATCCACTCTGCGGAGTGTATGAGCCATCAAAGCATAACGCCCAAGTTGATGCTTCTGCTATCGTAGATTCCTTCATCCTAAAGCCTGTCTATTGGGTATGCATCCTCGCTTAGGTGCTCTTTTGCTCAAATTGATCAAAGAATAACCCGCCCTTTTAATAGCTTTGCTTACATACTCAATGTCAATTGGCCAGTAGCATGACCTATCAGCCATGCGCTACCAAAGTAATTCTAGATACCGATATTTCAAAGGATCAATTTTAGCAATTAATTTGATCGATGACCGAAAGCATGTAATGGCTGAGTTTCGCGGCATCAAGACCGCCACAAAGCACGCTTTTCCATAGGAGAGTAATTTAACCCATTTAATTAGTAAGTTCTTAATGATGTAGTAAACGCCCCTTCGGATAATTCATCACGTGCTAATAATGCCTACATCAGGTAGCAGAGATATAAAGTAGGAGGGGTTTTCCTGGAATAGGCGGCATCAGAATCGGGGGATGAGCTAAATATTCCTTGATTTTGTCAAAACCTATTTGACACTGTGGGGTCCATCGGAAGGTGGAATCTTTCTTCAGGAGATGGGTAAACGACTGACATTTATCTGCAAGCTGGGCTATGAACCGACGGATAGACTGCATCTTTCCCTGGAGGCTCCTTAGCTGTTTGAGATTGCGTGGAGGGGGCATGTCTAGGATAGCCTTGACCTTAGCGGGATCAACCTCAATGCCCCGGCGAGAGACTATGAAACCTAACAACTTTCCAGAAGTGACCCTAAAGACACACTTTTTCGGATTCAGCCGCAACTTATAATGTTCCAACCGCTCAAATATCTTCTTCAAGATTGCAGGATGTTCTGCTCGTGTTCTGGATTTCCCCAATAGGTCATCAACATAGTCTTCCATGATGATGTGGATAAGGTCATGGAAGATAACCGTCATGGCTCTCTGATATGTTGCCCCCGCATTTTTAAGACCGAAGGGCATAACATTGTAGCAGAAAGTGCCCCAAGGAGTGGTGAAGGCGGTTTTGTGTTGGTCCTCAGGTGCAATTCGGATCTGGTTATACCCGGAGAAGCCATCCATAAGGGACAACATCTCATGTCCTGCTGTTAGGTCGACCAACATGTCAATATTGGGTAGGGGGAAGTCGTCTTTGGGGCAGGCCTTGTTGAGATCCCTGAAGTCTGTACATATCCGAATGTCGCCATTTGGTTTAGCAACTGGCACTATGTTGGAGATCCATTCGGAGTAGTCGATTGGCCTGATAAATCCTGCCTCCAGCAACTTCTCTAATTCCTTCTTGACTAACAATGCGACTTGCGGATGCATCTTGCGGAGTTTTTGCTTGACAGGTTTAGCGTCTGGGTTGATGTCCAGGTGATGAACCACCAAGGCGGGATCTAATCCTGGCATGTCTGAATATGACCAAGCGAAGTTAACAATTCCCTCCTGGAGTAGCTGCGCAAAGATTGGAAACTCTTGTTCGGAGAGTGACTTGGCTACATAGGTGATCTTAGGATTTTCAGTAGTTCCCAAATTAATCTCTTGCGTCTCTTCAATCAGAATAGATGATCTGGTAGATAGCTGAGTTCCTATAAGGGGAAGATGAACATCTCCATCTTCTAGCACCTCTTTGAGGTTTTCGCCGTCAGATGCGTCCTTTATTTTTACTTTTTCCAGGTCACGAAGTGCCTCGGGGAGGTTTTCACTAGATGACCGTTTGTTATTCTTTTTATTCTCACTTTTGCGACTGGAGTGTTCATCCTTCCCCAATCCCATGAGGTTGACATATGTATCCGCAGACATAGTGACAGGCGTGCTAGTTCGTAGGTCCCAATCAATGAGCTCAGGATGGCAAAGGGATAGGCTAATGGTGCAGACGGATAGGCATTCAAACATGGAGGATAGGTCGACGTGATCGACGTCATCATACGCATGTATGATGGATTCTTCCTCGGGTATGTCTTCCAATAAGCCGTCGTCCACAACTACACTATTAGAGGCATTAGACAATGTTTCAGGGCCCTTTTGCTTTCTGTCATACCCAATGCCCACATTCTTTGGTAACATACATGTATCAATGGGTTGTAATCGCCCTTGTTCTTGCTTTCCTAGACCTCTGCCTTGATAGTTATGCTTTTCCACGAACTTTGTCGGCCAGGGGTACTTTTCTTGGAAGTATTCCTTGAGAGGAGTTTCTGGCTGAGGCTCTTCTCGGTAAACCCATTGGCTTATGTCTTCTTCGGGCGCATCTGTCTTGATACTTGGGGATACAAAGGTGGTGGTAGGGATGTTCGTGCCACTGAAGGTGACAGTCTTGTCTTCCTTTGGGGTAGCACGGGAAGGTTGACCGTACTCATGTGGCGATGGTGGCATGGTCGCCACATTAAGAGAAGTGTGCATTTCGTACTCGCCACACCCTTTGTCAATGATCTGGACTTTTGTGAACGTAGGCTCAGTGGGGGAGGATGGAGTGGTTTTTGCAGTGGATTGTGGATGAACGGGTGATGATTGGGATGCCCCCATTTCAACCCCAGGACAATAATGTAGATGGGGAAATGATGCCTCTAGAGCGCGGCAATATTCGAATGGTTGGGGGTCGGCATAGATGGTGACCTCCTGTCCATCGACTGGGAATTTGAGGCATTGATGGTAGGTGGAGGGTACGGCTTGCATAGCATGGAGCCATGGTCGGCCGAGTAGGAGGTTATATGGTAAGTCCAGATCAAGGACATGACAAGTGATGTACCGAACCACCGGTCCAACTTGGACAGGAAGATTAATGATCCCTTCTGAATTCCTTTCTGCATTGTCATAAGCCTTGATTGTAATAATCTGGTTGCTTAAGTCTGCTTGGGTGTACCCCACCTGTTTTATGAATTTTAAAGTGCACAAGTTGAGGGCAGAGCCATTATCTACCAAGACCCTTTTTACTTTATGCCGAGCAACCACGACTTCAATATGTAAGGGACGATTGTGATTGGCGTCAATGTTGGGCATATCATTGTGGCTGAAGTGTAGTTGGTGGGATGAATCCAGGTGTCCTACCAAGGCTTGGAACTGTGTAGGATCCATATTATTAGGCACATGAGTTTCCTGTAGAGCTCTATTGAGGATTTCTTGATACACAAGGGAAGACTTGAGTAAATCCAAAATGGAGATATGTGCAGGGGTCTTTCCCAGGTGATCAAGGATATTGTACTGGGAAGTTACAGGAGTAGGTTGAGCGGGTGTGGAGGCTGCAGGAACGGTGATGCGGGCCCGTCGTGTGGTAATAGCACATTGGGGGTCTTTAGCTTGGACGTGTATCATGGATACACGAGGTTCTACCTGCTCAATGTAATGAATAACACCCTCGTAATTGAGGGGTACACTCTTGTAGCTCACGTTATTTGTGCTGTTATTTTGAGGATTACTATTG
>VDFB02114794.1:0-23832 GCA_007258455.2 Sequoia sempervirens | reverse complement strand
TAGGAGCCAGTAAAGTTTATTTCTTATCCTTCAACAACTTTTGTAAGATGGAAGTATAAGATTCTGATAACTTTGTGAACTTTTGGTTACATTTGAGGCAATTGTCATCAACAACAGCTACTAAATTCACAATAGCTTCACCTTTCCCATAGATTGATATGATGGACTTCCCCTCAGAATGAGAGCATGAGGAGGATCCCCTGAACTGAACAACCATTTGTTGGTACTCTTGTACGACTGCACACAAGTGTGTGAAAGAAGGGTATTTCATAGGGGAAAACTTCTCTTGCAATGGCCTTTATAAGTTCCCTATAAATACCTTTTGCACATCAGAATCAGGCAGCTGATCTGAGATTTGTGAAAGGAGTGCTTGGTAGTCTGCTATGAAATTAGTGATTTTTTCATTATCTCCTTGTTTACACTGGACGAGATCTGACAAGGTCATCTTTTTCCTGATGTTTGCTTGAAATTGTCTAAGGAATTGGTTTACAAGTTGATCAAATGAGAAAATAGAGTTTTTAGGCAAGGAACAGTACCACTCGAGTGTTGTATCCTTGAGAGATTGGGGAAACAGTTTAGCCATCAACGCATTGTGATGGAAGAAGTTGGTGCACAGGGCATTAAAGGTAGACATATGCATCTGAGGATCTCCTTTACCACCATACTTCTCAAATTTAGGGATCTCCATTCCTTGAGGGAAAGGAGTGTTCAAGATTACAACTAACAATGGGCTATGTCAAAAGAAGGGCTGGAAGATAGGCTAGGCAGAGGCTTGGGAAAGACTCGCCAATTGGCTCTACATCTTACCCATATTCTAAAGAAGAGTGTTCAAAATAGGGTCATTAGAAGATAGAGGGCCAAAGGGACATCCTCCAAAACCACTGCCAAGGCCTCCTCCAGAGCTGTCACCAGTGTGACTTTTGCCAAAACCACTACCAGAGCCATTGCCGCTAGTAGGACCTCCACTAGAGCTACCTCCACCGTCACCTCCTCCACTATTAAATCCACCACCACTACTAAAGCCCCTGCCACCCATCCTGCCAAAGCCTCCACCACTAAAGGTGATAGGAGGGGTGAAGCTAAAGCCCAAGGGGACCCTGTTAACTTTGATAGTTTTAGGCTGTTCAGAGATGGAAGGGATACTAAAAGAAGGGACCACATCAGACATATAGACAGATGTTGGAGGCATCAATACTCCTAACTTCCCTTCACACTCTTTGAAAGTGACTCCTTTTGCGAAGCAGGGATTGTTTGAAGGAGCACATGCTTTGGTGAGACCAATGAGGCTCGTAAAAATTTCTATGCCTATTCGATCTTTACTCATCATATGCTTTAATTCACCGACAATTAGAGTGGCTCTATCCATCTTTGAATTTCTTTCCAAATGGTTTTCTAAGTTGCCTAATCCCTTAGCAAGAGCAGCAAAGTATTCTACAGGAATTTTAATGGCCTCATACTCATCCACCAATGATGGTGTAGGAGATGCAGGCGGAGTGGGAACGTGATCATTTTTGTCAGTGAATCCCATCTGATTCCTTGACAACTGCTCCCGCGTAGCCAAACTAACAATGGGAGCAAAGAAAAGGCCCGTAGAGAGACCAATTGAGACCTTTGTCCTTTCCATCACCAGGTGTCGTATACTTCTCCTCACAATATACACAAAAGTTGTAGACTGGGTTGTGATGCTCATAAACCTTCACAACACTTAGGAAAACAACAGTCAAGAGGTACGAGAGAGATCCCAACACCAACAGATCAATGGATGTTGGTTCGCGTTAGGTTCACCAAAAATGTAAGAGAGGGGGACCACCATGTGTAAGACCCCAAGTCATGGAGGGACAAGACACGAGAGGTTTCCCAAACTTACCTTAGCTAAGTATAGTGTAAGGAAATGTGAGGTGAGAGTAACGAGGACCGTGAGGCCTCTCAATAACTTTGCAGACCCTAAACATAGTAACGGGCTAGGTGAGCCAATTTTCAGGTCCAACACTATGCCTCAGGAAGCTCTCTACCCGAGGATGAAAGCACGACGTGCTGGCATCCATACGAATAGAGAATAGTGAGGATGAGGTCAAACCTAGAAAAACTAGCTAACGACCCAACTAACTAACTAAAGGGCCAGAATGATATGATTAATTAAATGAAATACTCTATAATATTATAAAGAAAAAATGTAAGAGTGAAGAGGGCAAGGAGGATCTCACCAAGGAATTCATTTGCTAGCTGATTCCTTGAAAAGCACATACTCCTACACACAACAACATAGGGAAAATGTTGGGTGATTGTATAGGGGCCTACCTCAGTCAGACCCTGTTTAGGTGTTTCCACCTCCACGGACAACCAAGGAAATGAGATAAAGAGAATAATATAGTAAAGAGCTAAAAAGCACTACAAAACAATAAAGTGCTAACTCAACCAAGTGATAGAGGAGAGGAGAGGGAAGCTTACCACCTCCACCAAGAGCACTCAAGGCTACTTGGGGAAGAATATGAGAGTACTTGAGCCTCTGTTGCAATGGTGTTGTCCCAAACTTACTTTATCAAAGTGATACAGTGTTGCTTTGGCTGCAATGATGTGCAAGAATGTTGCTTGAATGCTTGAAGTGCATGCAAAAGAGTGTGTTGAAGCTTGTGGAGTAATCTCAATGCTTGTTGAAGGGATGAATTTGAAGAGAAGATGGAGAAAAATGGTCATATTCAGGTTAGTCTACTGAAGGGGGTGTTACAACTTGACTCCCAATGAGAAATGTAACTCCTTTGTAGGTTCAACTACAGGAATCTGCTAGGGACGTAAGCGCACCATGCAAACATCTGTGTGCTATGTGGGAATCCCCGATAGAGACGCCTCCATTGATGCTCAAAATAGGCACCAAGAGGGATACAATCATTGGTCTTAGGTGGAATTAAGCCTTTGAACTTGGTCTTCTAAGGTGGATAAAGGAAAAAAGGGGATTTTCACATGGGGTGCAAATTTGCTCCTATATAAGTATAAATTATCCTTACTAGGATATCATAATTAATGTGACCTATTTTTCCATGCCATATCCAAATTTCATTAGTTTGAGACATAAACCACTTTACACCACTACCTTTGAGTTGATAGAAATTACCTCCTCTCCTTTTTCTAGAAGCAACCAAAATACCAAAGATTATTTTTCTAATTTCACAACCACCATTCTAAAATACAAGATTACATCCTTTGTTGTACACATTTATCCTACACTTGGAATATTATGTCAAAGAACCTTGACATAAATAACACCATCTATATTATGCTTTCCATCAAAACTAGTCGAACCTTTTCCAAAGATCTTAGCAGATGTATCATCACCAAAATTAAAAAGACCACCATCATACTTTCCAAGTTTAAAAAACTTAATATTATCACTTGTCATATTATTTGAGCATCCACTATCAATGATCAAGTAATTATTCTCCTCTCTAGCATGAAAATCAGTCAACATAGTTCCTTCAATGTTATGAATTGTTTCTAAAGCACTTTCCTTCACACATCTTTTGAGATTAGTAGAATTAGTTCCAACATTTAAAGCCATGAACAAGCATTCATCACTTCCTTCATCTGGGTAATTTGATTCTTCATTATCAAATACACCATTGTCCTTTTCAACATAAATATTTTTGACAAATTTACCCTTATGATCCTTTTGTTTGTCATTAATAACTTTGATTGGAAATTTAGATGCATAATGACCTATCTTTCCATAATTGAAACATTTGAAAGGTAGCTTACCTCTGTATTTTCCAATACCCTTTTTCAATCTCGTTACAAAGTTTGCTTCCACCTCATCAATATAATTTGGATCTGATCCATCATCCTTTTCAACTTTGTAGAGTTCACAAGGAATTTCTTTGTTTGTAGCATCTTGACCAAACTCTCTCATTTCAAAAGAATTTAAAGCACCAACCATCTAATCTCTAGAATAATTATCTGAATTCTAAGTTTCCTCAATAGCAAAAAACTTTAGGGCTATAAGCTTTAGTTAGAGTTCTTAATACCTTTTTAACAACTTCACTTTCCTCCAACTTTCCACCAAGACCATTTATGGCATTGACAACTTCATCGACTCTGAGCATGTAGGCGGTAATATATTCATCTTCAAACATTCTTAGGGTTTCAAATCTAGCTTTGTAGTTCTACATCTTCGCTTCTTTGACCTTTTCATCTCCTTTATAAATTCCTTCTAGCTTTGTCCAAATATCTTTACTAGACTTCATACTTATCACCTTTCAAACTCCAAAATTAGAAAGACCACTCAATATTGCATTCCTTTCTTTTCCATTATTTTCATAATCCTTGATCTTCTCATCACTTGTTTAACTATTTATAGGAATAGTATAACCCTTTCCAATAGACTTCCAAAATCCAAATCCAAGAGAAACCAAAAAGGACTCCATCCTAGCTTTACAATAGGTAAAATTTGTTCCATCAAACAAAGGGGCTTTGACACCTTTCGTATACATCATTTAGATCTACCTCAAGCGGTTAAGCTTCTTCCTGAGAACAAAACCTTTGATACTATTTTTTTGATGCATAGGACAATTGAGAGGGGGGTGGTGAATTAGTTGTATACTTTAAAACTTCAAAACCCTAATTGACATTCAACTCTTCATTATCCCTTAAACCCTTAACATGCATCAATAGAATGTAAACATGAAAAGTTGTAATGCAAACACTAGATTTATATGGAAAACCCAAGAAGGGAAAAACCATAGTGAGGATTAGCTCACTAATATATGAATTACAACATCGAATAAAATAAGGCTCACTACCAAGGGCTCACTACTGGTGGCTATCTACCAAAGGAATCAATGTGTAGAGGAAAGAAGAATAGAAGAAGGCATGGCTCACTACCAACTTGAATTGCAAATAATGCATCTCTTATGTATCAAATGTATAGTTCCACTGAAGCACAAATGACTCATCAAACAAATTTAAATGTAGACAACTTTTTATCACTACATCAGGAAGTCATAGGCATAAGGCTCACACTTAGATCAACACACTTAATCATATTCACATATTCTTCATCACACACTCTACTCTTGATTGACACAACAATTATCCTTGCATTTATACCTTATGTGACCTAAAACAATCTCAATTAGGTCATCCTTAAAGAAACATATGTACCTCAACCATGTAACATTAAATAGGTCAACACCAAACACTTCCAAAATATAAAGAAATGAAACCAAACCATGCCACTACTTAATTTGGATGCAAACCTACAATGAAATGCTTCACAACACTTCCTCAAACAACATTTTTCCTCTGCGATTAGCGCTAGAATTCTAGGTCAACTAAACCTACACTAACACTAATAAGTGACTCTAAACACACTTCTCAAGGTATGGAAACATCTCACAAACCACATAGAAACACTCCAACATATTCATAAAACATCTCAAAATATTCCAACATATTAGAATATTCTGGAAATCTACTACAACAACCAGAAACTGAAGAACACCTTCATTTTGTGCAACCAAACATACTGGCACAAACATCCAACACACCAAAAAACTTTGTGGAACAACTCAACACCTAAAACTTCAAGGGAAGGTAGATATAAACAATATAAGCATGTTCCCATATCCAAAAACACTAGAAACTTAACTATGGAGAAATACAGAGTAATCTCATTTCTCCTAGACATCTTGTTTCACTAGATGAACATATTGTCAAACACATCTTACACTATAGTACAATCCAAAACCTAAAACTTTGGATCTGAGACCTCTTAATGCCTCTAACCATCACATCCAAACCACATGAGAATGTCTTTAATCATGAAGAAATATGGAGAAAAACACTAAACACCACTCTATCACATTGAAATCTCTTTTATTCAAATTTTCTCAAAAGAGGATGGAAACCACTATGAATCAAACACATCTACATAATTCCTTATCATATACATCAATGACAACACAACAATATAGTGCAATTCTCTCCAAAATCAACAATATACCCCAACACAAGTCAGACCAACAACATCTGCAACTATATTGAAGTAATACATTAGTGACAACACCAACAACATTGTGTTGACACTAATACCAACAACTCTAGGCTTCCAACAACTCCAATTCTAGGGATTGATATCATCAACACTAGTAGCATTCAAACACTATCTTCATACAAGGGGTTGACATCAATGAAAAAATCCAAGAAACTCACAAATAAGTCAAGCTTCCAACATCTCCAAACTCTCAACAATCTCCCCCTTTGTCACTAATGGAAACACTTTCTTTCCAAAAATCCATCAACAACAAAAGCCACTAACAACAATATTGCAACAAGTAGTACTCCCCCTAACTGGGAAAAATCTTTACTCTTCATCCTCTATCTTCACAAACTTCTTCTCTTGCAACACCTACTTTGTTGATCACTCTCCTCTTTTGCTCCTAAGAAAATACTTTTCCATACTCTCTCCCCCTATGGTCTTCAAACCATATTCACTTTTGCAACTCTCTCCATGTTTTTTAGATTCTCTTTCCTTATGGTTTTTCAACCATTTTAACTCTCTCAATCATTTTTAGATTCTATCTCCCCCTTTGATATCAATGGAAAAGGGCCATAGACTCATCCAAATCTATTTCTTGTATTGAACTCATTTTCTCTCCTCCTTTGACAACATTTAAAGGGAAACACCTGTACCTTATTTACATACACCACTTGCAACACCAACAAGTATTTTCACTTGCTTTTGTGCACTATCTAGCAACCATTACTACCTACTCCCCTTGAGAGGTAGCCTTCAACATCAGTCCAGGACCAAGAATGTATCTTGAAATGCTTCCCAGACATATGCACACACTTATGCATCTAGTTAAACGGAGGGGCAATAAACCCTAATTTATTGTGGAGATATGCAAAAGTATCTTTTGGAAGAGACTTTGTGAAAATATCAACAATCTGATCATTAGTAGGCACATACTCCAACTTCACCTCATTCTCTGCAACTTTTTCTCTCAAGAAGTGATATCGTATTTAGATATGTTTTGTTCTTGAATGCATTACCATAATATTTGAATTATTGATTGCATTTATATTGTCAAACATGATAGAAATAGGTTCATCACATGAAACTCTGATATCTTTTAATGTTTGTTTAATCCACAACACATGTGTACAACATGATGCAACTACAATATATTTTGATTCTTTAGTAGATAAGGATATTGAATCCTACTTCTTACTTAGCCATGAAACCAACATGCTTACAAGAAAGAAAGCACCACCACTTGTAGTTTTCCTATCAATATTCATTTGTATATGCATTCAAGGAGAAGTCAGTATCCTTAGGATACCATAAACCATAATTCAAAATTCCCTTTGAATATTTGAATATCCTTTTCACTATTGCAACATGAGATTCTCTGGGATTTTCTTGAAATCTAGCCGCAAGACAAACTGAATGCATGATATCTGGTCTAGTAGAAGTAATGTATAATAGTCCACCAATCATTGATCTATAATAGCTTTGATATATCTTTGGATATTCATCATTCTTGTTCAACTTACAACCAATAACCATAGGAGTACATGTTTAGATTCATTCATTCCAAAATTCTTCAAAATTTCCTTAACATACTTAAATTGTGATATGAATATACCTTTATTTGATTGACTGATCTACAAACCAAGGAATAAATTCATCTCCCCACACATTGACATCTCAAATTATTTTTGCATTTTCTCTACAAACCTTTTGCACATACCTTCATTTCATCTGAATATTATTCCATCAATATATACTACCACAATTAAGAAATTTTTTATCCTTGAACTTTGAGATATAGATTGCTATTTATAGTACCTTTTCTAAATCTTTGTTGCAACAAGTACTTATCTAACCTTGCATATCAAGCTCTGGGAGATTGCTTCATTCCATACAATTCTTTCTTCAATCTGCACACCATATTTCTATCTTCTGTCAACTAAAAAAGCTTTTGGTTATTTAATGTATACTTCTTCCGATTCACCATTCAAGAATGCAAACTTCACATCCATCTAATATACTTTGAAGTATTTATGTGCTACAAAAGCTAAAAGCATCTTGATAGCTTCCATTCTTGTAGCTGGAGTAAATTTTTTCTCAAAATATTTACCTTTAACCTATGAGTAGTCCCTACACACAAGTCTAGCCTTGTTCCTAACAAGTTTTCCATCTTAATTCAGCTTGTTCTGGAATACCCACTTAGTACCAATCATATTCTTATGTTGATCTTGGGAAAAACTCTCAAGTTAGATTATTCTCTATCTATTCTACCTCTTCCTTCATTTCTTTGATCCAATTCTCATCTTTGCATGCCTCAGTAACTATTTTTGGTTCAACCTCATAAATTAAACAAAAATTTAGTTGCTCTTCTATCATAGAAAATTTTCTTCTTGTCAGCACACCTTTTCTCTTATCTCCAATGATCCAATCTTCTAAATGATTCTTTTGCACATACTTAGGAGTCTTAGGATTCTTTTCTAGAGCTTCATTCTCTTCAACTATCAACTTGTTTCCTTTATTTTTAGCCTTTTCTTCTTCATTGCAAGGGGATTCATCGGATTCATACCCTTTTATTAGTACTCAAATTTGATGTGGTTCTTCATCCACTTTGACACTTGCACTCTCAACAATATTCTTCAATATTTTGTTGTATCATCATAGGCCTTGCTTCTTGTAGAATATCCAAGGAAGATTCCTTCATTAGATCTTGCATCAAACTTTCCTTAGTTTTCTTCATCTCTTTTGATATAGCACTTGCTTCCAAAAACTCTAAAATATTTCATAGTAGGAGGTTTACCATACCATAGCTCATAGGGAGTCTTTGAATTGTTCTCTCTTGCTTGACCTTTGTTAAGAATTTAGACTAAATTATGAATTTCTTCTCTCCAAGAGACATCCAAAAGATTATCTTCCTTCATCATTGTCCTAGCTGCTTCCTGAACTGTTTTGTTTTTCCTTCCACAACTCCATTTTGCTGAGGAGTTCTAGGGGCTGATAAATTCCTTCTTATTCCATGATCACAAAAACTGTTAAACTCATTTGAAGTAAACTCACCACCTTTATCAGATCTCAAAAAAATGATTTTCAAATTTATTTGTATTCCCAACCATAGCCTAAAATTCTTTAAACTTGTCTAGAGCTTCTAATTTTTCTTTAAGAAATGTAACCCAAGACATTATAGAATAATTATCAATTAATAACATGAAATACCTATCACTACATGAGCTTATAATTCTGGGAGATCCACATAGATCAAAATATCTCACAACATAAGTAGAAATTATCCTTACTAGGCTATCTAAATTAATGTGACCCATTCTTCTATGCCATAGCCAAATTTCATTAGTTTGAGATATAATAATTTACACCACTACCTTTGAGTTGATAGACATTACCTCCTATCCTTGTTCCAGCAACAACCAAAATACAAGAGCTTCCTTTTCTAATTTCACAACCACCATTCTAAAATACAAGCTTATATCCTTTGCTACACATTTGTCCTACACTTAGAAGATTATGCTAGAGACACTTGACATAAAGAACACCATGTATATTATGCTTGCCATCAAAACTAATCAAACCTTTTCCATAGATCTTAGCAGATGTATCATCACCAAACTTAACAAGACCACCATCATACTTTTCAAGCTTAACAAACTTACTCTTATCACCTATCATATGATTTGAGCATCCATTATCAATGATCGAGTAATTCTTCTCCTCTCTAGCATGAAAAATAGTCAACATAGTTTCTTCAATGTTATGACCTATTTCTGAAGCACTATCCTTCACACATATTTCAAGATTAGTAGAATTAGTTCTAACATTTATAGCCATGAACAAGCATTCATCACTTCCTTCATCTGAATAATTTTATTCTTTGCTATCAAATATACCATTTTCCTTTTCAACATAATAAATCTTTGTGAAAAATTTACCCTTATGACCCTTTTGTTTTTCATTATAAACTTTGATTGGAAATTTAGATGCATAATGACCTATCTTTCCATAATTGAAACATTTGAAAGGTATATTTCCTTTGTATTTTTAGTACCCTTTTTCAGTCTCCTCACAAAGTTTGCTTCCAGCTCATCAAGATCATCTGGATCCAATCCATCATCCTTTTCAACTTTGTAGACTTTAAAAGTAGTTTCTTTGCTTGTAGCACCTTGACCGAACTCTCTCATTTCAAAAGAATTTAAAGCACCAACCATGTAGTCTCTAGAATAATTATCTGAATTCTAAGCTTCCTCTATATCAAAAACTTTAGGGCTATAAGCTTTAGGTAGATTTCTTAATACCTTTTTCACAACTTCACTTTCCTCCATCTTTCCACCAAGACCATTGATGGCATTGACAACTTCATCAACTATGAGCATGTAGGCTGTAATATCTTCATCTTTAGACATTCTTAGGGTTTCAAATCTTGATTTATAATTTTATGTATTCTCTTGTTTGAGCTTTTCATCTCCTTCATAGATTCCTTCTAGCTTTTTCCAAATATCTTTAGCAAACTTCATACTTATCACCTTTCCAATTAGAATTAGAAAGAAAACTCAAGATTGCATTCCTTTCTTTGCCATTGTTTTCATAATCCTTGATCTCATCATCACTTGTTGAATCATTTGTAGGCATAGTATAACCTTTTTCAATATACTTCTAAACTCCAAATCCAAGAGAAACCAAAAAGGACTCCATCCTAGCTTTGTAGTAGGTAAAAAAAAATCCATTGAAAAGGGGATTTGACACCATTCCTATGTGCCATCTAGATCTACCTCAATCAGTTAAGCTTCTTCCTTAGAACCAAATCTTTCATACCAATTTTTAGATGCATAGGACAACTGAGAAGGGGGTGAAATAGATTTATACTTTAAAACATCAAAAACCCTCATTAACATTCAACTTTGTATTAGCCCTTAAACCCTTATGCACCAATAAAGCCTTAACATGCATTAATAGAATGTAAACATGTAAATTCATAATGCAAACACATCAAACACATAAGAAAACAAGATTTATGTGGAAAATACTAGAAGGGAAAAACCACAGTGAGGATTAGCTCACTAATATATGAATTACAACACTAAATACAATAAGGCTCATTGCCATGGGCTCACTACTGGTGGCTCACTACCAAAGGAATCACTTTCCAAAATAAAGATGCATAGAAGGAGTGGTTCTTTACCAATTTGAACTGCTAATAATGCATCTCTCATATATCAAAGGTACAGTTCCACTGAAGCACAAACAACTCATCAAACAAATTGAAATGTAGACACCTTTTGCTCACTGCATCAGGAAGTCATAGGCATTAAGGCTCACTTAGATTATTGTTGTCACCTAGAAATAAACCCTATGCAAAGTTATGAGAACTAATATTTCTGGTGAAACATGGGATTATTTCAAGGCTGTGGGTCACCTGAAGTTGAAATGAACCTCCGGAGAAGGTTGGCTTCCTTTGGGTATCACCTAAACTAGCAATTCTATGAAGGTAAAAAGAGAAGGAATGCATACAAATAATGAAACTAAACTAAACTATTCCTATGGTGATACACCGAGTTAATAAGAAATCATGAAACGGACACAGGAAGAACATACACTGGAAAGCAACAGACATCGTTTTGACTTAGTTATCATAACCCCTTTAAAATCATGCACTATTCTTAACAGGCTTGCTCTACATGCATATATTAGGAAGGAAAGATGAATTTCACAACCTTAGGTATGAATACAATTTTTTAGAAAAACACAGCTAAGAACTTGCATAGTCTAAAATACAGAAATGAGAGTAATACAAACATTAACAGTAGCTTCTCAGGTAAACTCTGTGTTATATTCCAGATTCCAGTTGAGTTACAAAACATACATTTTGTCGAGAAAGGATTGATAAAAATCACTAACTGTTTTGAATGCACAACCCAAACTATTTACAAAAAGGAAAAAAATGCCTTATATACACCAGTGTGTTGGCCCCTTAGGGCTTACAAAAAATATCAGACCTCCGGATAGATCTTTCCTTAGATCTTTTTTTTGAATTTAATGCTACACCCTGCGTGTCCATGCCGCCTTTGTCGGTGAAGAAAGGTTGCCTTCATAGGAAACCTTATTGATCTTTCTGCAACCACTGCATTCACTTCATGGTATCGTGTCCCTCTTTGAATTCCCCTTAGTCGAGCTCCTTTGAATGCTCCTGAGCTCATGTTGCTTTTCCTTCTATTAATCACCTTCTCCTGGCACTTGGTTTCGCTGCCATGGCTTGCTTTGGTTTTCTCTGATTGGTTGAGCCTACTCCACGTAGACTCTGTAGGTAGTCAAGAACTTTTAGTCAGAATCACATCTCAGTGAGACACTGGAAGTGTCTCACTGATGCGATTATGTGTCTCTGCAGCTATCGGCATATCATGGAACAGTCGGTGAGGGCTCATGGCGAGCTCATTTCATTTACCCCGATCTCACTCTTCTCCTTTGGGCTTGAGCTCCTTCAGCTTTCGGTGAGACATCTGTGTGTCGGTGAGACTTCATAGTGAGGCTCATTGTCTTACTGATGTTCATCATTTCGCTAAGACTACACAGCATCGACAAGACATTGCCGCGACGACTGGGAGCTCCGCCGATGTCACTTATGTCGGGGAGACCCTTTGCATTCAGCAAGACCTTACACCGATATGACTTCATTGGTGGGACCGCTAGCTTTCGGTGAGACCTTAATCATCATCGGGACTTCATGGTGAAGGCATCTCCTCTTGGAAATCTCTTTGATGTTAGCGAGACATCGGAGTTGGGGAGACCTCTCTCCATCTTGAATGCTACGCCAAAGGCTCCCTATTGTCGGTGAGACACCACTGGTTCGCCAAGACCTTTTTCCAAAATACATCTCATGCTGAAACCTTATTGTTGTCCGGGAGGCTATTGATCTTCCTCTTTAACCAGCACTTGATTATAGCCCGAAAAACCATCTAACAAGGAAAATCTCTCAAACCAGCAACTACTTGCAAAATTTGTTCCATGGAGGGCAGTGGGTAGTGGTCTTTCAAAGATGCTTGGTTAAGATCCCTGAAGTCTACACAGAGTCTTATCTCACCATTTTTCTTCCTAACTAGTACAAGGTTAGAAACCCATGAAGTATGCTTAATAGGAAAGATGATACCCCCTTCAACTAGTTTGGTCAGCTCTCTAATCATTAAGGGCTCAAGCTTGGGATTCAAGGGCCTTTGTTTCTGTCTTACTGGCTTAGCATTAGGTTCTAACTCAATTGTGTGCTGAGCAATATGGGGATCAAACCCTTTCAAATCTGAATATTCTCAAGCAAAGACATCATAGAATTCTTGACATAAAGCAACAAAAGATCGTCTATCTTCATGTGAACAAATTTTCCCTATCTTAAGGAGTTTACCTTTGAAAATCTTGAACTCTTCATAATGTTCTTGTTTTGTTTGCAAGCCAACTTTACCCCTTTTAAGCTGATCATCAGTACTGAAAATCAACTCCAAGGTAACAAGGCCTTTGGACAACTTATTCGTCCTCAGCTGTATGACTTGATCACCATACTGTTGCTTGAGTTTTGCTTGATTGACCATGGAGAACTGATCTTCTTCGAGCAAGAAAGAAAGGATCTTCTCATCACTGTCAAAGACTTGCTAGTGAATGTTGTTATCAGGAATTGACGGTCTGACCACAACCTTCACATTTTGTTGCACTTTCTCTTTTCTAATGTCATTTGGAATATCAAACTGTGCCCTAATGGCTGCAAGCCTATCAGCATGCTTGTTTTGATATCTTGGAATAGACACTAGGTTAAAGGCATCAAAATCCTCAAGCATGTTCCACACTCTGTTTCTATAAGACTTCAGTGCATCATTTTTAGCAACATTTAGGCCTCTTACTTGATTAAAAATTAGCTCACTGTCCCCATATACTTTCAAGTGGGTTATTCTTGTCTTCCTTTCCCATTCAAGACCTTGAACAAGGCCTTCATACTCAGCAGTGTTATTAGAACATGCAAAAGCAAAACGGAATGCAGAGTAATACCTATCCCCTTGTGGAGAAATCAACATTGCACCTCCTCCTGCTCCATGCTTGCTCCTAGAACCATCAAAGAACATCTCCCAGAGTCCACTTAGCGGTTGCAGCAACTGGTTTGCACCTTTCTCTAGGTTTGGAAACTTTGTGTCAGGCTCAAGAATGACATAGTTACCCATACCAGCATCTCGAATGAGATCCTTAGGACTATCTAACATGTTTTCAACTACCCACTCATGCAACAGTACATCAAGAACAACTTCTGCTTGAAGCTCTTGCGCTGCAGCTAGCTCATTGTCAGTAAAAGCAACACAATTTGCATTTGTAGGAGGAGCAACATTGATGGGACTTGGGTTATATGGCTCAATGTGATCCTTGGCCAACCTTTCGGATTTGAAGGTAACCTTAGTTCCATATCTTGTTCTAATAGCATATGTGACCAATCAGCTGACACATAACCACCTATCTTGGCTATAAAGTCTCTTGATAAGCACAAGGAAAAGAAAGGTGGAAGGTCTATGACACATATGTCTTGGGGAACTGAAAAGTTAGGACAAGCATGAAGGGTAAGACTTAAATCGTTAATGATGCCCAGTGTATTAACAGAGCTATCGTCCAATTGAATTACTCCTTTTTTCTAAAGGTTGATACTTTAGCCCAAGCTTGTCAGCAATCTACTTTGGCATCACAGAGCTACTAGCTCCACTGTCTACCATACAGTTATGAACTAACTTATCACCAATGATCACTAACACGTAAAAGGGAGGTGGTTTGACTTCTTTTCCTACCTCTTTGCTAGGCTGCTTATCATTTTCTTGAGGATTATTTGTCAAAACAGTCCTAACTTGACCTATTGGAGACTCAGATTGATCAAACATTTTCAAACTTGTCAAGGCTGACTGTAACATATCCTTTTGACCTGGGATGACTAATAAATCCCACATAGACATCATTACATTTGTCCTTTTCA
Source organism: Sequoia sempervirens (assembly GCA_007258455.2). NCBI lineage: Eukaryota > Viridiplantae > Streptophyta > Pinopsida > Cupressales > Cupressaceae > Sequoia > Sequoia sempervirens. Next base: position 8,818 of record VDFB02114794.1, on the reverse strand, counting down.
TACTATCAAGAATGTTAAAAGGTACAACTGGGTTTGCTTTATTATGTACCTTTACGCCAGTGTGATCAGCTTGTAGGTGTGGCTGCTCTTTCAGTGGGAGTTGTTGATTTCCTTGCAAACCACTAGTCACTTGAGATGCAGATGCTTCAATAGTTGATTCCTTTCCTTTGTTGTCTACATGATCAAGCTCAAATTCTCTCTTTTTTTCCCTAGTGTTAGCTGCAACTGAGGGATTGTCCACATTCAACCCACAAAATTCTTCACCTTGCCAGTTGAGTAGGGTAGCATCATTTGTAAACTGATCCTAGTGTTGTGGAGATGGCTCATTAAATGTACTCTACTATGAACATAAGGCATTCTGTACCATAAGTTCCTGATTGATGAGTCCATTTGAGCAAGTGGCCTGATTGTGGGGTTGGTTGCAAGGGTAGCACCACTCATAATCAGTTGCTAAGTTGTTTTGAGTAGGAACCAGGTCCTTGACTGCACTAACAGGTGCTGGAGCATAGGCCTAATAAGGTCTTGTATTCACATTTTGTCTTGGGCCTTGGTAATTTCCCTGGTAGGTTTATCTATTCCCCTAATATGCTTGTTGTTGGCCTGGATTCTACTGCTGATAAGGCCTACTATATGATTGCTGCTTCTCTAAGCTTATAAGCTTGTTACCAAAATACTGCAATAGACTTTTGATTTCCTGTAACTCATTTGGAGAACTGAAAGTAGCATTTTCTTGTGTTACAACAACTGGAACAACGGCTGGCAGCATTGGCATAGCTGGTAGAGGTGTGAAAGGAGGTATTTGCAGAGGAATGTTTGCATGAATTTCTGGAAATATAGGCATTGGAGGCCTAGGAGCGAGTTTATCAGCTTGTATTAAGCTATTCTCAACTCTGATTGCTATTTCGAAGCATCTAGAAAAGACACTCCTCCCATTGACTGTATCATGACAACTATATCTCTTGGAAAATATGCCTCAATTTCACAGGCTGAAACCTCTGAGAAAGCTTAATCGTTGTGGCATTTCTGTTGTCTGGCCGACTGGTAGTTTACCTTGTGTTTTTCTCATGTCGCCAAGACAATGCCTTTGTCTTTCCAATGAAGCCTATCCCTGTGACTTGTGGCCTTCATTGTAATCTCCTACCGAGTGGAATGTCTCAGTGACATAAGGGTTTGTTATTGGGCTTCGGGGAGACTCATTGCGACTTAGAGTCTTCGGGATAACAAATGGATTTGGAAGGAAGTCATCGTGACTGGGAGAAGTCTCATCGATAAGCTGGTTCAGGGTGACTTGAACTCTCGGGAAGATCTCTTGGCGACTGAGGAATTTCTCACTGACGGTATACACTCGAGCTAACTCAAGAGTCTCGGTGAGAAGTCTCGGCAACGATAAGAAGTCTTTCTGATATCGACATGAACTTCGGTCTATCTAGCCGATAAAGAAATCGGTATGACTTGTTCCTATCGGCATGATCTCTTGGCGACTGGAAGATGTCTCAGAAACAGTGTTAGGGGTCATCGGTGTAACGTATTGTTTCAATATGATGTCTCATCGAATATCGAAAGTCTCACCAATAGCATGTGGGGTCATCAGTTTGGTGTGACTCTTGGTGAACAGTTGTTTCGGGATAACATGGAAGCCTAAGTAAGATGTCTTGCCGAAGGTTGATTCTCTCACCGACAGTGGAACACATCGATATGACTTAAAGGCTTCGGTATGAAGTCTTGGCAAAAGCAGTAAGTCTAGCCGAAAAATTTGAATCAGGGTGACTTGGAACATGCGGGGTGATGTCTTGGTGAAGAGAAATTGTCTTGCCGATGGAATCTTGGCTTCGGTGTAACTCTTGGTGACTATTGTTCGGAGTTCAGTATAACATGAAGCTCGGTGTGAGGTCTCGGTGAAAGATGATAGTATTACCGATGAGAACATTCACGTCTATGTGACTTGAAGACCTCGGTGAAACCTCTTGGCGATAGCGTTGGTGGATGAGTTCAACTGGAGGTCGGTGAGAGGTCTCACCGATCATGCTGATAAGGTGACTCTTGTCGATAGATGGATCCCGATAAGAATACAACGGGTTTCGGCATGACTTGAAGACTCGATATGATTTCTTAGTGAATGACTAAAGTATGATTGACTAAGGAACACTTTGGAATGACTTATGAGCTCGGTATGATGTCTCATCAAATGGCGATTGTCTCACTGATGAGAATGTTGAAATTAGTATGATTTGTGGATATCGGTAGAACCTCTTGCTGATGGAGATGATTCTTGGTGACAACATGTAATCAGATCTTGTGGCATCGGGGAGACACTTCTTGTGTCTCACCGACATGCGACACAAGTTGATTGATGTTGACCAAGTGAAGGCTATCTGATGTGGTGCGATGTGGACCAATCCGAGAAAGCAGAAGTGAACCGTTTTACTGAGCCATTTCTTTGTGGAAGTTGGAAAACTAAAGCACGAGGAAGTGGAAACATCTAATGAAGCTGGGCTGGATGACTTGTAAGTTTTGATCCGATAGTTGGAAAATAACGATTCTATAGAGCTTGTAGAGAATGAATGTATATATTTATGCATTAGATGTTCTTAGGATGATGTTAAAGAGCTGAGAGCCAGAGAGAGATCGATAGAGAAAGGCCGAGTGGCTGGCTGACAGGCCGAAGCCATGAGGCTAAGGCTGAGAGTGAGAAGGGCAGAGTTATGCTGCTGGAATCTCTCCTAATCAAGAATGCCATGTTTGATCTCTCAGGGATAGTATGTTACCAGTTGTATCCAGAATGAACAAGATGAATCTCTGAAGAGGCTATGAGCCTGAATTTGTATTGTAACCATTTTTGTTGTTGAATAATACAATGGCTCGATCTTTGGAGTGGGGCTTTTTATCCGAAAGGATTTTCCCCACATAAATCTTTGTGTTCTGGTTTTTTGTTTCATCTTTCATGTCTGCTGGTTCATGTAGTAGAATCTGTTAATGCTTGTTGTTGAATTTACATGTGTTTCTCTCAGATGGATCAATGTAGGAAATGAACTGTGTCTATTCTGCATTTGGACATAGTTGTTTGTGTCTTTGAGGCAACCTAATCGAAATGAAAGTTATCGAAGGAACTACCGTATGGAGTCTTCATAAGATGTGCTCCTAGATTTCCTTACAAGTGGTATCAGAGCCTTCTTTTGGTTGATGGTTTTGGGTATTTCTCTTGTGAAGATTTCTCAGTTTGATTGGTTGGAGGAAATCTGGAGGAATGTATTGATTTATTGATCCTTTGATGAGTGGAAGCCTTGTGGTATTCTAAGAAAACATGCAGTTTGAAGGATGGTCAAAATGGAAAAGGGAGTTGATCATGTTCTGATCTGTGTCTCCTGGTTGGTAGAGGTATAACCTTGGAGTATGAGGTGGATTTTCTTACTATGTGGCTGTGTAGCAGTAAAGCTTTCATATTGGTGTTTGTGTGATAGGCTCTTGGGTGATATGGAGAAGCCTAGATTGTTTCTTAGTCATGGAAGAGAGTGCTTATGCTAGGTGGTGGTTCCTGGTGTTGGAAAGCACTGTTTCCTGTTAACCTCGAATGCTTGAAGGCTATGGAGTTAATCATTAGATGATTTGCAAGCTTCTGAAATAGCCTTTCTCTCTTTCTTGGATGCATGTACATGGTGGTGGTTTAAAGTTGGCCTGAAAGGGGCCTGGATTCTCTTGAACTACTGTTTTCTTTCTAAGGTTGATTTGTACTAGCATGGCTCTATGGTTTTGTAGGTTTTACACAGTTAAGCAAAACTTGTGATCATGTGGAGTTGCTGTTAAGCTATTGTCTAGACACTGGCCTTTTGGGATGTTGTTGGATGAGATAGTTGCAAGTTTGCATGCATGCTTGGTGCATGGTTTTGAGGAGGTATGAATCTTCCTCTGCATGGGAGTGTTGGTAAGTGTTTTGTCACTCAACATTCTTGTGGCAATGCTTGTGGGGTCCTTGATTATGGTGCTCTTTGTGGACATGATTGGAAAATCAGATTTGGCATGATTTGATGTTTGAGTCATGTAGTCTAAATGGTTATTCTCTTTGATATCTCAGTGTTGCAGTTTTCAATGTGATAACGGGTTTGCATGTTCGATGTTTGTGATCTACGAGTTATGCGGTTGGTGGATTAGCTACCCATTGGCTGCAGTGAGATAACTTGGATGTGGGTTGTCTTTATCCACGAGGTTGATTCATTGGTGGTGCAAATTTGTTAGTTGGCCTTGTATGTGGTCACTTGTGCATTGGTGTGATTGTTGTGAGATGAGAGGATGGATATTCTTGAGTACCTGAATAGTTAGTTATGGGAACCTGAAATAGTTGGTCATGATGCTTGGAAAGCTCGGGTGTCACGTTTCAGTGGGAGCTCTAGCAGTGATTGTGGATTCATCACATGGTGGTGAATGGCCTTCTATAGTGTTGCAAAAGGGTTCTTGTGCTTTTGCATGGACATTATTTGAAGATGTGCAACATCTTGGAACCATGGAGAATGCATGGAGTCTTTGGCTGAGGTGTTGGTGGTGCTTGACAGGTGATGTTGTTTTGAGTTTATTTGCTTTATGTCTTGGTATACTCTTGTTTGTGCACTGGAGTTTTGGCATTGTGCATTGTACTTGAGACAATGGTGGAGTCACTTGAAGCATGGTATCTCCTATGGGGATGTGTAGATCATGGTGTCATGATAAATTCCTGATTCAGATGATTGGAGCTTTGACAGTGGTCTGGTAATTCTTTGTGTATTGGGTGCTTTTGATTGCTTGCTTGATACTTCATGATAGTGCAATAATGAAAATGAAGTTTAGCATGAGATGATCGGTTGATAGTACTCATGGACACATGAAGAATAAGGTGAGGCTATTTTTCTCTTATGAGAGAAGTATTGCTGCTTGTTACTCTTGTTAAAGTTTTTCAGCAAAAAGTCAGAGAAGCCTACACCTTGGTTGAATGTGAGTTCAATAAGAGACCTATGAGGAGATTGCTCTTGGATTAGTCTTGGTCTACTCGGCAGTTTATCTAAAAGGCATTTGGCCCTTTATATCTTTCAGATGTGTTTAATGTTTACTTTCATGATATGGATCTTGAATTGTTGTTTAATTGTTCTAGAGGATTCATAGTGGAAGTTGTATAGTTTGGTTTATCTCCTTGAGCTTTTGTGTTATGTCATTTACTGATGAGAATTGGTAGGAGATGATGTATGGGCTGATTTCCTAAAATGGGAAATGTTTTAGCTTGATCTTCTTTGAGAGGTTTACATCCATGTTTTTAAAGTTGGTTTGATCTTGGTGATTGAACAGATGGATGTTGTGAAGGTTTTCTTTTGGGATGCGAAGAAGATCATTCTTGACACAGCTGGCTATTAGAAGTGTATGTAGGAGGTTTCTATAGGAAGTTGATGGGAGGTGTTTCTCTCTGTGGCTGTGATGAGAGAAATGTTTCTTGTAGCAGTTTGTTGCAGGTTGCTCATGTCATTGTGGATATTTCCTTGGTACTACAGGGTTACATATTCTATGTGCTGGTATTGGTAGGCTTGCGATGCCTTCTGATCTTTCAGATATGGATTTCTCAGGCAGTGGGAGTTCCTAAATGAATCTTGTCTTCTTTGACTGGTTGACACTGGAACTTGTATTTGTTGTTAATGGATTGGCAGAAGTATACTAGTGGTGATACCTTTAAGGTATGTGAGATTGGATGGTATAGCATGAGCTGTGGGTGCTATTTTCAGTCATGTGGGTTATCAGTTGGATGGAAGCAGTCAGTCTGATTGTTGTTCTAACTAATGTTTAGTTTCTTGTTTCTAGATAATGACTTCACTGTTGTGTTCTAATTGAAGCTTTGAAGCTGATATTGCTTCTGTATAGCGATTGAGCATAATGAAGTGGTAGCAGTATCTTGTTGAAGATATCATTGGGATCCTTTTTGCTTGTGTTCATTGGAATGGTGCTTATACACCTTGGCTTTGTATCTTTCTTCCACACGTGGAAGATGATAGGATTGTTGTCTGAATGGTGAACATCTTGGATGTTGGAGCAGAATTCTTGATGGAGCATGAGAGCATGTTTAAGGTCTATGTAGTTTCCTGGAGGCTGTGATCTGTTGCTTTTCGGTTGCTTTGTTGAATAGTGAGTTTTGGTTGGATGCCTGGTCTTTGTTGTAGATTGTCTTGTGGACTGTTATCTATGGAATCTTGTTGATTGAGTGTCTTGAGTATTGTAGGGTTTGAACTGATGGAGCTAGTGTGATCTTAGTTTCTAGTTGCTTTGGAGGTTCCTGTGTGATCTTCGTCAAGTTGGAGATTGTTGGAAAATATGCCTCAATCTCATAGGCTGAAACCTTCAAGAAAGCTTAGTCATTGTGACATTTCTATTGTCTGGCCGACTAGCAGTTTACCTTGTGTTTTGCTCATGTCGCCAAGACAATGCCTTTGTCTTGCCAATGAAGCCTATCACTGTGACTTGTGGCCTTCACTGTAATCTCCTACTGAGTGGAATGTCTTGGTGACATAAGGGTTTGTTATCGGGCTTCGGGGAGACTCATGGAAACTTAGAGTCTTCTAGATAACAAATGGATTTGGCAGGAAGTCGTGGCAACCGGGAGAAGTCTCACCGATAAGCTGGTTCGGGGTGACTTGAACTCTTGGGAAGATCTCTTTGGAACTGAGGAATGTCTCACCGATGGTATACACTCAGGCTAACTCAAGAGTCTCAGTGAGAAGTCTCAGTGACGATAGGAAGTCTTGCCGATATTGACATGACCTTCAGTCTATCTGGCTGATGAAGAAATTGGTATGACTTGTTCCTATCGGCATGATCTCTTGGTGACTAGGAGATGTCTCAGCAAGAGTGTTAGGGTTCATCGATGTAACATATTGTTTTGATATGATGTCTCATCGAATATCAGAAGTCTCGCCGACAACATGTGGGGTCATCAGTTCAGTGTGACTCTTGGCGAACAATTGTTTTGGGATAACATGGAAGCCTTGGTAAGATGTCTTGCTGAAGGTTGATTCTCTCGCCGATAGTGGAACACATCGATATGACTTAAAGGCTTCGGTATGAAGTCTTGGTGAAAGCAGTAAGTCTGGCTGACAAGTTTGAATCAGGGTGACTTGGAACCTGCGAGGTGATGTCTTGGCGAAGAGCAATTTTCTTGCCGATGGAATCCTGGCTTCAGTGTAACTCTTGGTGATTATTGTTCAGAGTTCAGTATAACATGAAGCTCTGTGTGAGGTCTCAGTGAAAGACGATAGTCTTGCCAATGAGAACATTCACGTCTATGTGACTTGAAGACCTCAGTGAAATCTCTTGGTGACAGTTGAATGTCTTGGAGATAGCATTGGCAGATGAGTTCAACTGGAGGTCGGTGAGAGGTCTTGCCGATCATGCCAATAAGGTGAATCTTGCCGATAGATGGATTCCAATAAGAATACAATGGGTTTCGGCATGACTTGAAGACTCGATATGATCTCTCAGCGAATGACTAAAGTCTTGGCGACTAAGGAACACTTCAGAATGACTTATGAGCTCGGTATGATGTCTCATCGAATGACGATTGTCTCGCTGATGAGAATGTTGAAATCTGTATGACTTGTGGATATCGGTAGAACCTCTTGCCGATGGAGATGATTCTTGGTGACAACATGTAATCAGATCTTGTGGCATCGGGGAGACACTTCTTGTGTCTCACCGACATGCGACACAAGTTGATCGATGTTGACCAAGTGAAGGCTGTCTGACGTGGTGTGATGTGGACCAATCCAAGAAAGCAGAAGTGCACCATTTTGCTGAGTCATTTATGTGTGGAAGTTGGAAAACTAAAGCATGAGGAAGTGGAAACATCTGATGAAGCTGGGTTGTATGACTTGTAAGTTCTGATCCGATAGTTGGAAAAGAACGATTCTATAGAGCTTGTAGAGAATGAATGTATATATGTATGCATTGGATGTTTTCAAGATGATGCTGAAGAGCCGAGAGCCAGAGAGATTGATAGAGAAAGGCCGAGTGGTTGGCTGACAGGCTGAAGACATGAGGCCGAGGTAGAGAGTGAGAGAGGTAGAGTTATGCTACTAGAATCTCTCCTGATCAAGAATGCCATGTTTGATCTCTCAGGGATAGTATGTTATCAGTTGTATCCAAAATGAACAAGATGAATCTCTGAAGAGGCTATGAGCCTGAATTTGTATTGTAACCATTTTTGTTGCTGAATAATACAATGGCTCGATCTTTGGAGTGTTGGTTTTTTATCCGAAAGGATTTTCCCCACGTAAATCGTTGTGTTCTGGTTTTTTGTTTCATATTTCATGTCTGCTGGTTCGTGTAGTAGAATCTGTTAATGCTTGCTGTTGAATTTACATGTGTTTCTCTCAGATGGATCAATGTAGGAAATGAACTGTGTCTGTTCCGCATTTGGACATAGTTGTTCGTGTCTTTGAGGCAACCTAATTGAAATGAAAGTTACCGAAGGCACTACTACATGGATTTTTCATAAGATGCGCTCCTAGATTTCCTTATAATATCATTGTTCAGAGCCCTCAAAAAGTACAAAAATGCATACTGTGGAGGTGGCCTCACCATTGCAGGGATTCTATCTCAAGTTCTTTGAAATCTAAAGTTGAAATCATTCTTCTATTCTTGTGGAGCCCTCTTAATTGTAGTTAATTGCTCCAATAGAGACAAGTTATCAGACCTGTCCTGAAATTGCATATGCAACTTGTCTCCATATTCGTCCCAAGTTGCAATTGAACTAACTGGCAGGCTCCTATACCATTGGACAACTCTTCCCTTTATTGAAGCGGCCAGTAATGTCATT
>VDFB02114792.1:0-24822 GCA_007258455.2 Sequoia sempervirens | reverse complement strand
TTTAACATTGCCTCCCATCACAAGCTTATTGAAGAAATCAACATTGGGGAAGCTATCAAGTTCTATGAGCAAGACCCCAATAGAGCCTTGGAGATAAGGAACAATGCTTGAATTCTAAAGCCAAAACTCCACTACTCAAAATTTCCCAAGTAGCTACATAGAAGTGACTTTAAGCAGGAATACCATGGCACCATAACTCTTCTGGGAAGAGTTATGGGAGTAGAGGAGGCACATATATTTCAATCTTGGATGTTCCATCCCATTACCCAAATTGTAGCAAACAAACACTATAATTGGGAAAGGATCATTAGCAATAATCTAGATGCTCAACTAAGGAGTGTGCAGGAGACTAATAGGTTTACCATGACCTCATATCTAGTGAACATGTTGGCACACAAGACTAAATACAAGGGTCTTAGCTACAAGGGAGTCCTAGGGTAGGATAAGATATGGGATGTTTATCCATAGTTACAATACAAGACATCTAATTATAGAAGGGCTAATGATGCTTTCTTCATGTATATTCCTAGATTGCTATAGGATGCTCTTCACATTAGAATTTCTTCATATGCTATGGACTTAATCAAGCATTATGGCCAATGGTTTATTCAGTTCCAAAGGTTTACATACATCTAGGTGCAAGGATCTTTTGTTGTTCCTCTTAGACTACCTTGGTATCCCACCAACAAGCTCCTCATGTTAGAATTAACAAGACAAATGGTTGGTTTTGAAGAAATTTTACAACAAGGTAATATCAAGAAGAAAGGATTGGGATCAGAGTTCCCATTGATAATAGGAGGTTTGGAGGCTTGTCCTTATTTTAAAAGTTCCCAACATTCTAAGAAGGAGATGACCCAATTTGAGTTGTATTCCCACACAGATAGAAGTAATTTTAACCCTTATGGTAAAGCTATGAAGCAAGCTAATAGGACTTTCAGGCACAAGGACCACATTGAAGAATATTGGGCCAATTGTCAGGATGAATGGGAGGTCTTTAGGAGAAGGTTTTAAAGGCTAACTTTGAAGTCAATCAGACTATACAAAATTGTGGAAGTGCCTGATCAAGTGGAGGATGATGATGCAGACCTTCTTTAGCACCATGACTATGAACCCTATAGAAGCAGGCCATTGCCTTAAATTAATTGGTCTAAAGAGGTCACTGATTTGAATCAAATTATTGAGCCTATGAAGAAGTATTCTAGATTGTGGGTTAAGCACAAAGTGTTGGAATTGGAGGCTAAGGGTGTCAAGTTCACCTATAATTTAATGGGGGAATTTGAGTCTCAAGATGAAGAAGTTGTAGCTAACAGGGAGGATGAAGTCATTGAACCTCATGATGAAGAAGCTCTTGAAGAAACAATATCTATTAAGAGAAGAACTAGGAGCTAGGTGCAAGTGAAGCAAGGAGAAAATCCATCTCCTAAATTTAAGAAGATTCCCCAGGCCAACACCAATGTTGAAGAAGGAGAGACCTCACAACTAGTGATAAAAAGAAGAATACTCACAGAGAGGTGAAATACTACAAAAGGAAGGAAGAATGAAGCTGCCACAAATGCTCCTTTTGCTACAAAGGTTGTAGATTTGGAAAGTTTAGGGGTAAAACCCCAAGTGTATGTTAGGAGAAGCTCTCCTAAGAAGAAGGTTTCTCTAGGGGAGGGAGTGATAATTGTAGAAGAAGAGGTGCAAGATGAAGAGGCACCTACAAATGATGCATAAAAGAGAGCAGATCTAAGAAATAATTCTCCCGTTCCTTCTCCACCTTCTTCACATCAAAATGTACAATTTTCTGAGGAGGAACTTTCAGAGGAAGGAAACATATCTAATAATCTTAAAAAACTAGATGAAGAGGATGACAATATTTCTACTCCTGATAGTGGAGAATGGAGCAATTTTGTTCAAGAGATAAGACAATCAACCTCTAGAGCTAAAAGTAAGAACATAAATTCTGAAGTTGTTCAAGGTAAAGTATTGTGGTCCCCTAAGAAGATAATAATTGATGAACCACAAAATAATCCCGAGGAAGTAAATAACAGGGAAGAAGATGTTGCTGATAGTCCTAATTAGGGAAAAGAAGAACAAGAGAATCAAGTAGAGACTAAACAAGAGGTTGAAATAAATTTGGTTGATATTCCCAATAGGGAAGTGACAACTAAATGAACCAAAACCCCATAATGGCTTGAAAAGAGGCTTAGTAAGAAGCCAATTATTGTACAAGAGGAAACATTGAGTTGGGATAAATTACTTGAGGAATGGGGACAACCCAAGTAGAGGAAGAGGGCCAGGACAGTTTCTCAAATTTCCATAGATGAATTCAACAACAGGGTCATCCATGTGGTTTATCCTCCAATAGATAAGTTCAAGGATGAGGTTAGGTCATTTGATTATAAGGTATAAACAATGAACCTAGGGCCTACAACCAGGGAACAAGAAAAGGAAGAGTTCCAGGAATCTTCCCAAGAAATTCTAAGGAGGTTGGATAAAGAGACAAAGGAAAAGGAAAGGTTGCAAAAGCAATTAAATGATGTGTATAAGTATATGTTGTATGCAACCTAAAATGGTCACCTAGACTTTGGGCCCCATTTATTTAATTTGTCAACATCAACTTTCTAAATCAATGATTGTCGCATTTTCAAATCAAATTTTTTAATCAATTCATAACTATTTCAAATGTTTCAATTTTCCTTAAGGTTTGAATGCTTCATTAATTTTATTTAATCAAAGAATAAATCCCTTTTAATAAATAAAATAATGTTATTTAATTGAAGTTAATATTACTTAAATAAAAATGATGCCATTTAATTAAAACCTATTTCCAATTAAATAATTTTATTTCATTTTATTAATATTCATTTCTTAAATTACATAATCTCATTTTATTTTATTAAAAGAGATATTATCATCTTTAAATAAAATAAAATAAAATGAAACATCCTCTCAAGAATATCCCTCATGTGATGAAAAAAAGGAAACAAATCAGTTAAAAGGGAAATAAACTAAAAAAAAGAATTCCAATCAAGATTTGTTTCTATTTTTTTATTTATCCCACATTGCTTCCGAATTTGCCTTCAATTCCACTTTTGCCTATAAAATGAGCCCTCTCATTCTCATTTCAAAAGAGAGAAAAAATCACGAATTTTTACATTAGACTTATGCTACAAATTTAAATTTTATCATTTGAGATTACATTAGTTTGATTTTATAAGCATCTTAGTTTTAGAGCATATAGTTTAATATTGCATTTTAGCTTAATCTTCATAGTAGATTAATTTGCAAAATAATTCATTTATGACATTGCATGTAGATTAATTTTCATTTCAATAAATTAGTTTGGTTTATTGCATTTTACAGCCATTTAGATTAGTTTTCATTATTGCATTGCAAGAACAGGATTCATGGAGATTGGCATTCTTGCTTCTCCTCTTTGAATCTCTCGTTCCGAGATTGTATTTGCAGGGGTAACAGGGTTAATCTGAGGGCCACAATATCAATCCCCTGCCTTCTGACAGAGAGTTGTGAAATTGATTTGCAAGAACTTTTCATTATTGAGTATCCTTTGCATGCAAAGATTCACGTATATAACATATTTTCAGTTATACATTTTGGTGCCCACCGTGTTTAATTTTTAGTTTTTAATTTAGTTTAGTTTTTAATTTAGTTTTTAATTTAGTTTCTGACCCTTAGTTTTAGTTTTAATTTTAATTTTTAATTTAGTTTTTAATTTTTGCTTTTGGCTTAGTTTTAATTTAGCTTTTAATTTAGTTTTTAGTTTTGCTTCATAAACTACCTTCCACCTCGGGCCAGTGTGAAAAATCCATTTCTCGGTTTTCAGCCAGGGTCTAAATCTGATCCGGGTATTTTTAGTTTTCGATTTCTTTCATAGATCTAAAGAAATAGTTGCACAAAACTGCTATGGCCATTTTTTAAATTGCCAAAGATTTAAAAAATATTTTTTCATCTCTATTTGCTGGATCAAAAATCCATTTCTGTTTATTTTTGCTTCAAAAAATTTCTGGATTTCTGTTTTTATCTACTCATTATAAACAGATTTTTCAGAAATCAAATTTGAAGATTTTTATGCATGTTTTTAATTTAGTTTTTAATTTTTAGTTTTTAATTTAGTTTAGTTTTTAATTCTAATTTAGTTTTTAATCTTAATTTAGTTTAGTTTTTAGTTAGTTTGGTTTAGTCTTTAATTTAGATTTTTAAATTAGGATTTTTTTAGTTTCTAAAATTCAAATTAGATTTTTTTAAACTTTGTTAATTTAAAGTAGATTCTTTAACTTTGTTAATTTAAATTAGATTTTTTTACTTTAGATTTTTTTAATTTATTAATTTAGATTAGAATTATTAATTTATTTTTAATTTAGATTAGATTTTTAATTTTATTAATTTAGATTAGTTTTGTTTTAAATTTTTAGTTTAGTATTAGATTAATTTAGTTTAATTTTAGTTTTGTTAACTAATTCCTTTTAGATTAAATTTTGACTAGATTAAATTAGATTTTTTTAATTATGGTTCTTCTAAATTCTTTTTTCACAGCATAACAGTTTCTGCAGGACATTAGTCAGAGAACTTGAAACACACTAACGGTTTGATTGCAGGACACATGACAAAGACTTGAAAAAAAACACTTATGCTTGTCAAAGATCTTATTTAAAAAAAACATTGTGTTTGTTTTCCTGCTTTTCAATTCACATAGTCTAATTAGGGCTTCGTTAAAATTCTTAGGAGTTTTGATAGTGAGTAGGGAATTTGGCTCTTTGTTACATGGAGGTGATGACCATGGACAAATCCAGGCTCCTGATGATCTTACTAATATGACAAACTCTTAGGGAGCAGAGCAAGGTAGTGAATCTTTAGCACTTTCACTCGTCAGGGGATTATGCTCTTCTCTCATTGAGAGAATCAGAAACCCAAAAGCGTGTGGATTTGGTGAAGTGAAACTAGCTCGGTGATTAAGGTTGTTTAGCATGTTTGGGTAAAGAGACAGGCTAGAGAAGTATGCTCTTCTCCTTTTGGGAGAATCAAAAAATCAGAAACCCGAATCCGAGCCATGTCTAGTGTCACCTTTAGAGGGCCTGCCGGAAGTTGAACCTCCGGGAACGACCCAAGTGAGTACACACCTATCGCCGGTGATTCCACCTCACTATAATAAAGAACGTCTTGTTGAGTCTAAAGACTCCAAGACCATAGTAACTTATTTTCCATGACTTGGACGATCATCATGGAAGAGCTCTATTTATTGCACTGAGCGGCGCCGCTCCAAGCCCTGCTTGCGAGGGTGTGTAATTTTCAGGTGTTGGTGTGGCTGCGAGGCCCAAGCTCTGTATCAGAGGCACCGAAGGTTATTGTGAATGGAAGCCAAGTAAAAACCTCTTAGTTAGTTGCCTACCCGGTTTACCTCCGAAAGGAGTCATAATCTTTGCGCAAGGAGGGGGAAGAATCTCTCCGTATGTTGATCATACAATATTCCCATCATAGGCATACACCGGATGTTTGAGGCTGGTTACATTTGGCCCCTCGCTACAAGGGTAACCTTTGAACTATTAATCGCTGAGTCCTTGAAAACACCAAAAACACAGGCACCCTCTAGGGGGTGACATGGCTGTGTGAGGTGCACATATGCGCATAAGCAATGGGGCAAAGGTTTTGACTTCTCACCATTTTCTTTGGTAGGGATAGCTATGTGTTTGTTTTTGAGTCTTAAACATTGTCCAAACATCTTCAAACAAGACTCCCCCGATACTATCAAATTGCTTTGTCCTTGATAGATCTGTTATTGACTACTTTTTGTATCACAACTTGTCTAATTGAAACCTATGTGCTTGATCAAAATCTGTGGATATACTTGCTTAATCTTTGCAAACAAACAACAAACTGAAATACTGAGTTCTTCGATTAGGTGACTTGTCCCAGTTTTAGAGACCTGTTCTGCATTTAGGGTTTATGTGTCCTTGACCTTTTGAATTAGTGATCCTTGATCTCATAAGTGATTTTGCTTGAGATTGGCAAATTAGGAATTGTTCCTGTGAAATAGATAAATTTTTAGACTCTTTGATAACACACTTGGAGAGTGCTAGTAGTCTCCTTGTCCACCCATTTTCATACAATTCAAACTTAGTACACTTTGTGTAAGTCATCCTCCTGATCCATATGTGCTAGGGTGTTCACCCAAGAATTGAGCACCTCTGTGGCAGTGTTGGTTTGCACCTATTTGCAACAGCTCTATTTCACCATCTCTCTCGGACAAGAGAAAACTTTTACTATCCTAGTCTGGTATTGACATTTCTTAGAATTGTCTATTTACTTGAACTCTCCCTTTCATGTCAGTCACAACAAGATATCAAGTGAGCCAAGGAAAGCGACCTCAGATAGTCTTTAACCAACTACCCCCAGTTCAGACTCGTCAAAAGAGAAAGGAAAAGGAACCAATATTTGACCAGTCACCTAGGAGTCAGTCTAAAACCTATTTTGACCCAAAGAGCCATTTTAGTGACTTGAGTACCCCCTCAGCACCTTCCCACTCAGGTATGGATATGAGTTATATTGTCACTCGGTGGGAGAGGGAAGCCATGGATCAAAATCTTGATGATATCTATGGACAACATAGAAACAACATGATATTTGGAAATTATTCTCATGATGATCAACCTAGTTCACCCCTCATTAATACAAGATATTTGGATGCCCATCAACGGGATGAACGGTATAAGAGACGAGCTCAACAAGAAAAATGGTCACAATATGAAGACCAAGACAATGAACCTCGTGATGCTCATGTCAATACAACATATACCAATGACTTGTTCAAACAATCTAGACCAAGCTCACCACTTCAACATACCTCAAGGTTCACAAGTGATAGGCTCAAAAGAATTGAACGCGAAAAGAAAGCCTTTCTAGATGAACAAGCTACAAAGAAAGAAAAGTTTAGACAACTTGAGGAAGAGAGCCAAGCTTTATTGGAAGTACAAAGGAAACTCGCTCAAGAGGAGCAAGATAGGCAGTTAGCCAACCAATTAAACCATCATCTTCAAAGACGACACTATTTGACAAGTTTGTTGAATCCTCAGTACCAATACAAGATGAAAAAGAGGAAGTAGCTGTTCGAGATTGGATATACAAAGAGGAGAAATACCAACACAATGAAAATTTCTCCCCCTCTCCTAAGTCCTATGGGAGAGGATATACTTTTGTCAAGAAGATGGGTTATCCAAGATATGGCCCTCTTAGTCACAGGTTAGATGCTAGAGCCGAACCACTCAATCATGATCTTTTTGCATGTAAGTCTAAGAAACCGGTTGGCCTAGGCTTTATGAACAACAATAAATGCACTGTCCCCATTTCTGATAGGCGGGATAGTAAAGATGACATAGAATATGTACCAGATTTGACCAATCAACAAGACATAACAAATGATTGAGTACCTTCAACAAATCTCCTTTGGGAAGATTCAAGAGATTTAATAATTGATAGTCCTCCTATCTCATTTGCAATAGATAGTGACTATATGAATGCAAAATTGACTATGGATAGTGTCTCCATTCCAGCTGCAACGGATGGTGATAATTTAGATAATTTTGTGATTGAGCAAATTGCTAGAGGAAAGGAGCCTCTTCCAAATCTTGAGGCTTCTACATCACGAGGCTCCAACAATAATTCAGAAATAGACTCTCATGAGTTTGAATGGGATTCACTCTCAGATGCAATAGTTGACTTGGATATGGATGTTGTCCATGCTTATAGTTCTCAACCTGATGTAACTGACGAGTCATGTGTTAGATTAGAAGATTGGAACCCACATGTCACATTAGTAGACGATTCTTTGCTTGCTAGGATAAATTCTGATTTAGACACTTTAGAGGGAAACTTGACAGATTCCAATTCTACAGTCACCAGAGATGACACCACCTATATCCTTAATCTTGAACCGGTCATCAACCTACCCCTTGTTCACCCCAACCTTATTGATTGGTCTCAACATTACCAAGAGCCTCAACTCTTGACATTTCACAATGACTATGAGATCACCTGCTATCTAAATGCCATTGAACCTATAGTCTCTTCCACCAGTGAACCGGCTACCAGTATGATAGAACCTGACATCAAGTACCTTAGTCACAAGATAAAAAGAAAAGAAAAAAAGAATAAGAGTTTTGATGGCTAAAACCACTATGTGGCGGTGTCAGAACCAAAAAAAGTGAAAATAAAAGACGTATCCAAAGGTGAAAACCTCCCAGAGGCACCTATGGATGAGGTACTTGATAGTCTCCCCAAGCTATTTCCAAGATGATCATCGGTGATTGGTTGAACCTTGGGCTAAGTTGTTACTAAATGGTAAGCAGTTCCAAAAATTGTACACTTGGCTAAATCTTTATCACCTGAAGAAAAGAAAGCCTATACTGAGTTCCTCCAAAAGAAGGAAATTAACTTTGCATGGACATACTCAGACATGCTAGGGTTGGACACTAATCTCATTATGCATCATTTGTCCATAGCTCCAGGTGTGAAACCAGTCAAATAGAAGTTGAGAAAAATGCACCCTCATATAGCTCTTTTAGTGAAAGCTGAATTAGAAAAGCTCCTTGGTGCAGGATTCATTAGAGCCATAGACTATGCTGACTGGATTTCCAACATTGTACTTGTTTCTAAACATGATAAAACCATTCAAATCTGCACAGACTTTAGAGATCTTAATAGAGCATGCCCAAAGGATGATTTTCCACTTCCTAACATAGACATGATAGTGGACATGACAGCGGGATATGAGATCTATTCTTTGATGGATGGTTTTTCTGGGTATAATCAGATCAAGATAGCTCCTGAGGATCAAGAAAAGACTACATTCACATGTGCCTGGGGTACTTATTGTTGGAATGTCATGCCCTTTGGATTGAAAAATGCAGGAGCTACTTACCAAAGAGCTATGACAACCATCTTCCATGACATGATGCATAAGAATATGGAAGATTATGTGGATGACACCCTGGCTAAGTCTAAGAGAAGAGGAACACATTTGGCTGATTTAGAAGTGATTCTAGATCGCATGGAACAATTTCAACTAAGATTAAACCCAAAAAAGTGTGCATTTGGTGTTACTTCTAGAAAATTATTGGGATTCATCATTTCAGCTAAAGGAATAGAAGTGGACCCTGAAAAGGTTCAAGCCATTATAAACATGCCACCTCCCAAAAATGTTAGCCAAATGAGGAGTCTTCAAGGGCGCCTTCAATCCATAAGGAGGTTTATTTCACAATTGGTAGATAGAGCACAACCTTTCAACAAAAAATTGCATAAAGGTGTTCAATGTGTCTGGAATGAGGATTGCCAAAAGAGCATGGATCAAATTAAAGAATACTTGGCAAATCCTCCCATTTTAATGCCTCCCATTCCAGGAAAACCTCTCATTTTATATGTCTCAACTACTGAATCTTCACTGGGGGCATTTTTGGCTCAATTAGATGAACAAGGGAAAGAAAGGGCCATATATTATATATTAGTTCAATTTTTGTTTTTCTAGGCGGAAAGTTAATTTATACTAGTATTAAAAAAGTTTGCTCTAAAGAGTTTGCTTCTCAAAATTTTGACACTATATGCTCAGCACACACCATACACCCCATATCAAAATTGATCCTCTCAAATACTTGCTCCCCAGAAAGTCAGCCTCACTCGTAGACTTGCTAAATGGATGATGATTCTTTCTGAATTTGACATAGAGTATATTGAGTGCAAAGCAATCAAAGGCCAAGCTATTGCAGATCAACTGGCTAATTTTCCTATTCAAGATAATATGCCCATTCAAGTCAACTTTCTAGATGAGCATCTTATGTACATGACTGAAAGATCCTGGAAACTATTCTTTGATGGTTCCTGCATGCAAAATGGTTCTGGAGCTGGTGTGTTGTTTGTTTCTCCTCATGAGTATACTATTCCTAAATCTTACAAGTTACTCTTTCCATGCACAAACAACATAGCTGAGTATGAGGCTTTGACAAATGGACTAAAAATGGCCATAGAGTGGAATATCACAGAACTACATATCTATGGGGATTCTCAACTGATCATCAACCAAGTCAATGAACAATACCAAACAAAAGATGACAAGTTGGTACCTTACAAAAAAATGGTTGATTCATTGAGATGGTATTTTACTTTTGTCACCTTTCAGCAAATCCCTAGGGCTGAGAACAAAGCAGCTGATGCTATGGCCACCCTTGCTTCACTTCTTCAGCTAGAGGAACATGAGTCCAGATATGAATTCCTGGTGGAAGAGCTACGATATCCCATATTTGACTCACCTGAAAGCCATATCATTTGTACCCTTGTCAATCATGAATCCTCCCGCTATGGTGCTATTTACTCATATCTTCGTGATGGCATCATCCCCGATACATTTAACCGATCTGAAAGAAGAAACCTTATCCGCAATGCCTCTCGCCATTTCCTCATCTCTGGTGATTTGTATAGAGGGGTCTAGATGGAACACTTCTAGGTGCTTAGAAAAGGAGGAATCGACTGCTGCCAGCTTGACATCCACTCTAGGCATGTGGGAGTGACATTCTAATGGTCTTTCCATGGCTAGAAGGTTGCTTAGGGCAGTGCTACTATTGGCCTACTTTATAGATACAAGAGTACTTGATAAGTCTTGTGAAAAATGTCAAACATGGACACTGGATACATGCTCCAAGTAGGGAGCTAATTCCTTCTATATCTCACTGGCCATTTCAGCGATGGGCCTTTGACCTTGTTGGGCAGATTCATCCCAACTCATCAGGTGGGCATAAGTTCATTATCACTGCTACTGACTACTTCACAAAATGGGTAGAGGTTGTTCCACTTTCTATTGCCTCAGGCAAGACAGTGTCTTTATTTATTTTAAACCATATCATTTGTCGATATGGAGTGCCATCTGAGATCATCACTGACAATGGAGGTTAGTTCAAAAATAAGGACCTTAAAGAACTTTTCCAAAGATTCAAGATAAAGCAACATTGGTCCTCCATTTACTTCCCACAAGGAAATGGTCAGGCAGAGGCTTCAAACAAAACCATTCTCAAGATTTTGTACAGAACAGTTCATAAGAATGGTAGAGATTGGCACCTACAGATAAATCCGGCCCTGTGGGCCTATAGAACGAGTATTCGTACTCCAACTGGGGCTACTCCTTTTGCCCTTACATACGGCGCTGAAGCAGTGTTACCTTTAGAGGTTGAGATTCCATCACTTTGGGTCTCTCTCAAAGGTCTAGTTACAGATGAAGACTATCACACCATGAGATTGCAAGAATTAGAACTTCTTGATGAGAAGCGTAAAGCATCATTTGACCATATGAGGGTCTATCAAAAGAGGATGTCCAAAGCCTTCAACAAAAAGGTTCACCCTAGAGAATTCCAAGTAGGAGATCTTGTCCTGCGAGAGAATCCTAAGAACCAACAGAACCGAGAACAGAAGGGAAAATTCGAACCTAATTGGCTTGGACCCTACATCATCACATCTGCTTTTGGCACAGGTGCCTATCTACTATCTACTGAAGAGGGGAGCAACAGCCTATCAATGTTTTGCACTGAAGAAGTTCTATCCTTGATGCCCGCTCAGTCTGGGGCATCCTTTGTATATATAATTATGACCCCTAAAAAAGTTCCAAAAAAAATTGATATATGATATCGAAAAATCACTAATTTTTTTTTTTTTTTTTGATATATTGTCAAAAATCCAAAAAAAATCAAATATGATGTCAAAATACAAAAAAAATGAAAAATACAAAAAATGAAAAAATTCAAAAAATACAAAAAATATATATATATAAAAAGTCCTAAAAAAAAAAATTCTTCCAAGTGGTGAAAACCTGGAAACAGGCACTACTTGAGGCCTTTGCATCCCTATTTCTTAGCATGCATCCTCGACACTTAGCCTTTCTCCATCATGCCCTGTCCTTATTGCCTTGGTTTGGAATTGGTCTTTGTCTTTGTCTAGGGGCATCACTGTGTTAGCTTTGGTCTCTTGGATATGCTTGTCTTTAGGACACCTCGCAAATGGTGTTTTTCAACACTTATCACTTTGGTCTTATCCAGCTTTGGTCATGATCTTACCTATTTGTAAAGCATTCGATCCTTATCCTCTAAACTTAGTATCGGGCCACACTTAAATTTTTTAAATTGCAACACTTAATGCTTGAGATATGCCATGATATTTTCTTTGTGTGCTGACTGATATTGATTTTCGTTGAGTGTCCTTGTCTAATAAGTCTCTCCATGATGCATAGCTAGAGGACTTGGGGCATGGGGCATGTTTTTATTTGCTTTCTGCTTGTGGGTGTTGTCTTGAACCTCTTCAGTGTCTCTTGTTGTCTACTTGACACACTTAAGAGATTTATGGCATCATCCTTGAATGTTTTTGCACAACCATTCTCATGGCCATCCTGGCGTTTATGTCTTGATGCGAGCTTGGTTTTGCTACATTAAATTGGGTAAGCTAACATTGTAGTCATCTTGACCTTCATGTCTTTGATGCTCATGTCAGAATCTTTCCACATTCCAAGCCGGACATAAATCACATTCATATCTTCATAGTTATGCTTAGACTAGTGATGATTGTGTGATTGTCCCATGTCCTTAATAATGGCCCAATGATGAAAATAAGTTCTCTTACATTCTCTCAATGAATGATGAACACACAAAACCTTATGTTACCCCATTAAAGTACACCTTGCATTTTCTTACAGTAGCTTGCATTATTTAGACTTCATGTTAATTTGCACTTTTAGGCTGTATTATGGGTTTGAGAGGGTTTCATTCATCTTTCTTGTGGATTTTTCATCAACTGTGATCATGTTCTTCATTTCCTTATCTTCTTTCGTGATCTCAATCGAAATTCCCTATCTTAAACAGTTGATTGATTTTGATGCATCCTCTTTATTGAGGCAAATTCTCTTCCTTCTCTCCATTTCTTTCCATTTCTTCCAAACTTCTATCTTCCATTTGATTTCACCCCACTTCTTTTCTTCTAATTCACCCTTAGGGCATAATTTTCTTGCTGATCTACCTGGGTTCTGTGATTCTTATATTTTTCATCTTACATCAAGAACCTTATCTTTGTTTGATTTGATCAAATTTTTCAATTTATTATTTCTCCTCTATCTCATTTCGATTTCGATCACGAGGGGGCAGTACCTATCAAACTTCAATCCTTGATTCAACTTTATCAATTTATCAATTGTTTCTCTTGGGGCAACCTTGCTTGAGATTCTTATCTCTCACTTTGGATGTGATCCCGAATTGACCTCATGTTCAAAGGCCTTTTGTTTATGTTTGTCCAGATGTGATCCCGAGTCGACCTCACACATCTCGAAAGTTATTTTGTGATCCCAACCCATCTCACATTGCACTTCATTATTTGACTACATGTGATCCCGAATGAATTCACATTAGTCAAAAGAGGGGCAAATGATGCAACCTAAAATGTCACCTAGACTTTGGGCCCCATTTATTTAATTTGTCAACATCAACTTTCTCAATCAATGATTGTCGTGATTTTCAAATCAAATTTTTAATCAATTCATAACTATTTCAAATGTTTCAATTTTCCCTAAGGTTTGAATAAAGTTTCCATTAATTTTATTTAATCAAAGAAATAAAACTTCTTTAATAAATAAAATAATGTTATTTATCTGAAGTTAATATTACTTAAATAAATGATGCTATTTAATTAAATCTATTTTAATTAAATAATTTTATTTTATTTTATTAATATTCATTTCTAAATTACATAATCTTATTTTATTTTATTAAAAGAGATATTATCATCTTAAATAAAATAAAATAAATGAAATATCCTCTCAAGAATATCCCGTGATGAAAAAAAGGAAACAAATTAGTTAAAAGGGAAATAAACTAAAAAAAGAATTCCAATCAAGATTTGTTTCTATTTTTCTATTTATCCCACATTGCTTCTGAATTTTCCTTCAATTCCACTTTTGCCTATAAAATGAGCCCTCTCATTCTCATTTCAAAGAGAGAAAGAATCACAAATTTTTACATCAGACTTATGCTACAAATTTAAATTTTATCATTTGAGATTACATTAGTTTGATTTTATAAGCATCTTAGTTTTAAAGCATATAGTTTAATATTGCATTTTAGCTTAATCTTCATAGTAGATTAATTTGCAAAATAATTCATTTATGGCATTGCATGTAGATTAATTTTTATTTCAATAAATTAGTTTGGTTTATTGCATTTTACAGCCATTTAGATTAGTTTTCATTGTTGCATTGCAAGAACAGGATTCATGGAGATTGGCATTCTTGCTTCTCCTCTTTGAATCTCTCGTTCCGAGATTGTATTTGTAGGGGTAACAGGGTTAATCTGAGGGCCACAATATCAATCCCTGCTCTTCTTGGATAGAGAGTTGTGAATCGATTTGCAAGGACTCATTATTGAGTATCCTTGCATGTAAGGATTCACGTATATAAATATACTTCAAATATACATATGCAACATTTAATGAAGCCTTTGCAGACTACATGGGTAGTGAAGGGATTGTGCCAGAAGGATTATTTCCCAAGGAAGCAGTCACAAAAATTGAAAGATTAAAGTCCTCTGTGCATTGTACTCATAGTTGGCTTCAAGATGTAAGCAACAAAGGGGATGAAGCAATTGAATAGATTCTAAATATATACATCAATGCTTCTGATTTTCTTGAACACACTTCACAATTTGCTGTAGATTGTAATAAAATTTATGAGTCAACTGTTGATGAATTGAAGAAGATCCTGTAGGTTTCAAAGGAGGAGATGGATAAGTTGGACATCCTCTCTCAGGGTGGGATTGGAAAGGTGAACGAATGGGTTGAAGTTTGGAATTACAGGAAAGAACTCCTCACCAAGGCTTTAAAGAAGATAATGAAATTATAGGGAAAGATGAAAGAAATATACAATGATTTTTATAAGTTTCCTGGAAATCATGACTGGAAGGAGGAAATTTGGGCAAAAAAACATGAACATTAATAGAATGCAGGGTTGGTGGCATGAAATCAATGCCCCTTCTGATGATGCTCCAATCACTAAAGAAAATTTGGAAGATGCAGCTATATACATTTCAAAGTTAGAAAAATACCACGAGCTGAAACTGGAATGGAATAAAGTTATGCCACAATATTTGGAGGAATTTAAAAATAATAAAATCAAAATTAAATTTATTCTAGTTCCAAACCCAGAAGAAATGAAGGAAATATTAGAAAAGGAAAAGGAATTATTTAATAAATTTGGAGCCAATCAGGAGGGAGAAAAGGAGAATAATCAACAACCAACCACCAAGTTTTTTGTGCCAAACATGTGATCCCATCCAATCAAATGGGCGACCTCAAATTTTGTGCCATCAAAAGAATGCTAATGGAAGATCCAGGCTAACTTGGAAGGAGCCTCAAATATTAAATACAAAATTGTTATTTTATTAAGAGAAATTTCTTAGCCGACTTTTTTTGGCCGACCTTTTCATGTAACCCTAGACTGGGTCGACCTAGTGGGAAATTTCTATAAATTGGGCATCATGCCTCATTTGTAAGGGTTAGAAGTTAGAGAAAATATAAGTGATAGTTGGAAGAGCCAGAGCTGAGTTAGGAGTTAGTATTTCTGAGAGCAAGCACTGCTACATTGGATACTTCAATTGTTGCAATATTTGGGTGACTCAATATAAGTAAAGACATTGTGCTTTGGTTCTCTTTCTTGTGTTGTTTCATTTTGCATGGTTCTAGTTCTTCCATATCTTTAATATTTCTTTGATATTTCTGATTAAATGTTAGATCTAGATTTAGATGTGATGCAATGGTGTTTATGATTTGATATTTGAAGTGCTTGAGCAATCCTTGGTCCATACTTTTAGCAACTTATTGATTGTAAGTTGCTGTGTAAAGTTAGCCTAGGCCTTGAAATTGTGCTAAAGTTCAATTGTGGGTATTTATTCATTTCAATTGTTAAATAAGGTTGGATTGGGTGAATACTTCATGATCTAAAAAATATTTCATTCCTTAGAAGATTGCACAGTTTCTGTAATATTACAGATTAGATCTGGGTTAAGCAGGAATTAGTTTTGAAGGATTGTTCCACTTTGAGTGTTTTATCATTTGCATTGTTGGTCTTAGGAGTTAGTTTATTTTTAAGATCTCTCTCAACCCTTCTCTTTTTCTCTTTCTTTATATCTAGGTTAGTTTTAGGATCCAAAGTATCACCATATTGCAAGAATTGATAAGTTGAAGTTTCCAGCATTTGTTTTGCAAGGTCCCCTTGTGATTACCAACATTTTCACATTATCACTGAGTTGTTTTTGCATTGTCAAGACCTGACATTAGAGACCTTGGGGTTATCTCTTGAGGCTTGCTGATAGAGATTTACCTTTCAAGAGAGATAGGATACTTGTATTCTATTTGAGTTGTTTCTATGTAGAAAACACCATCAATAGATTTGGAAAAAAAATTGAAAATATAAAATTCCCCAAAATATTTTTTTTTCCAAAAATATAAAGTTTTCTTAAAAGGCCAAAATTTTATTGGAGTTTAATTTGGATATTTTATGGGTGGGATTTTTTTAACATGTGAGCTAATAATGATTTTATTTATTTTTCAAGATTAAATAAATTAAGAGGGGACTTGCATATAGATTCGTGCTAGGAGGAAAATCTAGAAAAGATTACAAATGAGTATTAAATATGCACCTGCCTATGAATCTGTTCCACCAGCTATATACCAATTGGAGAGGTGCCTTTAACAAGGAAAGACATGTGAAGCTGTATTTATTTTCCAATGAGGATTTTCTCAAAATTGATGTCATTGGGCCATAATGTAATTGAATGCAATGGATTGGATGATGATGTACCATGAGCTCCCAAATTAAATGTAACAACTTGATGCTTGTAGAAGTGCAATTTTAGCCATTGGATGAACCAAACTCGTATAGGGTTAGAGATGGCAGATCTAACAATTAAATGTAGATTTAATAAACAAAAACAGAGAAACTAAAACATTCACAGAATAAATTATAACACAGAGATTTAACGTGGTTCACCCAATTCTGGGCTACATCCACCAAACCGCAGCCATCCAACACTTTTATTATCCAGTGTAAAACCTATTACAATCTTACGAATAATCGCGTTTTTCATTATACAGTAATACCCATCCGAACCCCTTTTACCAAGCTTAGAAGCTTCCAGATTTTCAGGTTCTACAAAATCGGATTTTTCCTTTTTCATTGATTTTTCCCTTTTTCGGTGATCACTAGTGCAGGGAAGAAAATGGGCGAGGATCTAAGTTAGGTGTACAACATACCATGGGCTATACAAAGACAGCATGATCACCACATACCAAATCCTGGCCATTGATTCAAAATGTAATTTTCTATAAAAGATTAATGCCTTCTCATTTGTAAGGGGTTAGAATTGCTAGACTAGAAGTTGTAGAAAGCCAGAATTGGCTAAGTTAGGAGTTAAATTCTACAAGTCAGTAGTTGTAGGAGAAGAGAGAGACTAGAAAATGTTATGTAAATTTTGGAGAAGTTAATGCAATTGGATTGTTGATTTGGAAATATTTGTGTTACACTTTGATAGTTTATGGTTTCTTGTTCTCAATTCTTAGATGTTAGATGATAGATTTTAGTTCTTTTGCAATAATGGTAAAATGTGAATGATGTTTGATTGATGCTCAGTCCATACTTTTAGCAATTTTTTAATTGTAAGTTGTTGTGTAAAGTTAGTATGGGCCTTATTTTGTGCTAAGTTCAATTGTGAATGATTGTTTACATTGCGCCAATTATTGGGTATGTGGGTGAATGTTCATAGTTTGAAAATCTTCAGTTTCCTTAGAAGATTGCGCCATTTTTGCGGAGTTGTTGGCTTTTCCTTGATCAAGCAGAGATTGGTTTTATTGGGAATCTATCCATTTGAAACATTCATCATTGTTGTGATTGATCTTAGGAGTTAGTTTAATACCTCTCTAAACCCCTTCTCTTTTGCTCTTTCTTTATAACTAGATTAGTTTTAGGATTGAAAGCATCATCATATTGTTATATTTGATGAAAGTACACTTCCAACATTGTTCATTTGTAAGGTCCCTTGTGATTACCAGCATTTTCATATTATCACTGAGTTGTTTTTGAATTGTCAAGACTTGACATTAGAGACCTTGGGGTTATCTCTTGAGGCTTGCTGATAGAGATTTACCTTTCAAGAGAGATATGATACTTGTATTATGTATGAGTTGTTGTTGTGTAGAAAACATCATCAACAGATTGGTGCTAGAAGGAGGGCTAAACAAAGGTGACATAGCTAGAAGTTGAATGATCCTTCATGTTGAAAATTTGAGATATGATAGATCTCTAAATTTGAAAGTACAAATTTTGAGTCAAGATGGAAAAGCAGTCTTATGTTTTTCATGATGGAAACGACCTTCAAATTAATTTTCCTCAACTTTGTGAGTCTTTGAATAAGAGATTGGATCTCTGGAATAGTAAGGATTTGCATCACTATGCATTGTCAAACAAGTGTAGGATTCATAATACCAATAGGCACAGTGAGTTGGAATGCTTAGCATTTTTTGGGTAAAATCGAGATGGTTTTGCAAAGGGGTATTTTCATGCAAATCCTGCCTAAACCACTAGCCTCCACATATTTAGAGTTTATTGAATCTGCAGTTAAGACATTTACACAAATAGTTGAAGATCAACTTAGTGGTGGTAAGGGTTTGCAAGATTTCATCTCATCTAAATGGTGTAGAGTTCATAATGCATCCCATTCGGAGTTCACTTGTCATTCATGTGTGGACATTATCATTAAAGTTGGGAGATTCCTTGAGTGGAAAGAAAAGTTAGACAAGGAATGCACTATAGAGAAGCCAACAAATTTTGAATCAAGAGATGATGTTGCAGCTGATGTGGAGGTGGCTCTGGAAGGGACTGAGTGTAAGGAATACAAATCTAAGACATCAAAGTTAATAGAGGAACATTTAAGTGAAGAACTACCTATAAAGATCAAAGAGGATGTTCCTATAGAGGTTAGTTAGATTTCTAAAAATATAGTGGAGGATGAGCTGCAAGAGAAAGGAGTTACCATACAAGCTCCTCCCATCTAAGATGAAGATCCAATATAGACTAGATATGAAGAATTTGTTGCCATAATTATAAAAGATTGGTCAAGCCCGAGTTACAGTGTCTGCCTAGAGGATTTGTTGTTACCAACTTGGTGCAAGATACATGAGGAAGAGCATTCTGAATTCACATGCTTCCAGTGCCAGGAAGCCATAAAAGAGGTGGAAGAACAAGTGCAGTTGCTACAACATACAAGGGATACACAAAAAGATACATCAAACAAGTCTCCAATGGAAGAATTTCAACAAGTTGTTGATGAATGTCTTGAAGAACATGAGGAAGCACTTAATGGCATAGTCAATATTCTTGATAGTTATGATCAAGAATCTAAACCAGTACCAACAAAAGATGAATTCAAGGAGTCTTCTCATTTATCAATTTTTTTTTTCCTTAGTCTATTGATGAACTGCACAATGAAAATTCATAGATTTTATGTATTAAGGGCGAGGTAGCTAATGTGGTTCATACTGATGTGCACAAAAACATGAATGATGTTGAAAACAATAATATTACAGTCATAATTGATGGGCTTGATCACAATGTTGTAAGCGAAAATATGTTTAAAGGCCAGTCTGTGATGCTTCTTAATGAACATCCTATTGAGGAATTCATTGTGCATGATGAAGCTTCTGCATTCTCATCATTGATACAAATAGGTGAAAAGTTCCATGATGTTGATTCTAAGTTTTTCAATTTGAATTTCACCTTGGATTGCTTATTGATAACTCTAATTTTGTTTTGCATATTTCGAATGTGAGAGGAATGCTACATCATCAGTGGAGACCTCTTGATGACATAGATATCAACTCTTCACAATTGAAGGATGATAAACACAACGTTCAATCTCAACAAGCAACACACCAGGTTGTTTCTTTCCTTACTGTGAATTCTAAAGCTTATCAATTTGATTATGGGAGTTTGGGGAAGACAACTTGCATATGGTTTAATCATGGTCCTAATGAGTTACCTTAGTTATTGATTTTTCCTGATTATGAAGTTGAGTTTGAATGCTACAATGTGGATATTTATTTTGCTGAGTATAAAGACAAATTTTCATTCTTGAGTACTGTTACCATTACATTACCACTTGTTCGTGCATTGATTAACCATATAGGGGTGAGACTCAGTTCACCTTGTCTGATCATGAGCCACTTTGAGTCTCTTTGTACATAATGTTGATTTGAATAAATGCAGCTTGCTCTACTTTCCTTTTGCTTTAATATGTTTTTTGTTTTCTTTAGGATAGATAGCTTTAGTTTAGATTGCTTTTCCTGGCTTTTGGTTTTGGTTTAGGTTTGCTTTGGGTTTTAGTTTGGTTATTGCTTTGCTTCTTTGGCTTGGGTTTCTCTATTTTTTGGTTGGGGAAGTGTCTTTCCTACACAATAATTATTCATTATCTGGGACTATTTTGAGTATTTCATTGATGGACTTTAATCATGTGTCTTGAATGGATGGTCGAGATCTTTTGTTAGTGTCAAGCGGTTTGAATGTTTGATTTAAAGAGGATGGGTCATTGGTTTGATTTGAACCTAAAGTATTTTGAAATCTTATATCTTTCATAAACATTAAGAATCCTGAGGCTGCTGTTAGGCTCCTTGTAAGGTCATGTTAGGTGAAAAATCCTATTTTTGCTTCAGCGCTATTGTGGTTCTCAGCCCTGAGTGTGAACTTCATTGTTCATAGGTTGAAATGAGGAATGGATGAAAATAAAAGAATATTAGAAAATAAAAGAAAAGGAAAATAATTGAAAAATCAAAAGAATGAATTCAATTTATTAGGAGTATCAGAATATCTCTATTGGGGCTATGGACACCTGGCTCGCAGTAGAGCTATGTTCGGGAGAATCACAGTGATAACCTCATTGGGGTTATGGATGCCTAACTAGTAGTGAGGCTCTATCTAGGTTGCTTTTGGAGCTAGAATCTTTACATAGCCTAACTTGACTAAGCTTGGTTTCTACAGTAGCTCAAGGAGGGAAATGAGCTCACTTGCACACACTTGTATTTTTAGTTTATGGAAGGTTTGGTCTACCTTTGGTTTTGATTCTTTGATCTTGCATTTTGACTTGTTTTCCTGATAGGGAGATCGAAACCAGAGATTCTGGGTTTATGATTCTAGTTCATCATCAAAATGCTCCAGAGCATTTCGGCCAGTGCGCCATTTGTTGTGGTTTTGGCACACATGCTTACTGAGGTGGGGACCCTCTTTCTTTGCATCTTTGCATCTTGGCTTGAGGTCAAATTTTTAGTTTTACTCTTCTTACTTGGGAGGTTATTTTTGGATTAAGTCCGGGACTTGTGGTTTGATGAGAGGTAATATTTTTGGGGACTATAAATTCACTTATCCTTGGATTTTGAAAATGGGATTTTGGAAGTTAATTTTTACAATGTTATATGCGATCATTTTTGCACCATGGATGAAGGGGCGAAAAATAAAGTGCAGTTGTTTTTAAATTTTTTTTGAAAATTCCTTCTAGAAAAAAAAAAAGTTACCAAAACAGAGGACTAGAGGTTTATTTTGGCGGATTTTGTGTAAATCAGGCTACCACTCCGGATTTTGAAATTTTTCTTTTTGGAGAATTTAAAGCCCCTCAAAAAAATCAAAATTTTCAAAATGATTTTTCCAATTCGGTATTTTTTTCCAAAATATTTTGTTTTCAAAATGAAAAATTTCAAAATGGATTTTAAATTTTAGAATCAAGCTACCTCAGTTCTTTCCCTCAAGGATTAGACATCGAAAAATCAAGCTACCTGGATTTTCCGAGAATTTCCATTTTTGAAAATCCAAGACTCCCTCAAAACCAAAATTTTTTTTTTTTTTTTCAAAATGGATTTTTTTCTCAAAATGATTTTTTTTCAAAATGGAAATTTTTCCCAAAATCACGATTTTTTCAAAATGGAAAATTTCCAAAAATGGTATTTTTTTTTGAAATTTTAAAAATGTTCCTGAAAATAGGGGTCTTGAAATGGAAAAAATTTTGAAAATATAAAATTGTTCCCAAAAATATTTTTTCAAAATGGAAATTTTTCTTAAAGGCCAAAATTTTTATTTGAGCTTAGTTTGGATGATGATATTATTTTATGGAGTGCAGGATTTTTTTTAACATGTGAGCTACTAATGATTGTATTTATTTTTCAAGATTAAATAAATTAAGAGGGGACTTGCATATGGCTTCGTGCCAGGAGGAAAATCTGGAAAAGATTACAAATGAGTATTAAATATGCACCTTCCTATGAATCTATGCCACCAGCTATATACTAATTGGAGAGGTTCCTTTAACAAGGAAAGACATGTGAAGCTATATTTATTCTCCAATGAGGATTTTCTCAAAATTGATGTCATTGGGTCATAATGTAATTGAATGCAATTGATTGGATGATGATGTACCATGAGCTCCCAAATAAAATGTAACAACATGATGCTTCTAGAAGTGAAATTGCATCCATTAGATGAACCAAATCCTAGCCATTGATTCAAAATGTAATTTTCTATAAAAGGCTAATGCCTTCTCATTTGTAAGGGGTTAGAATTGCTAGACTAAAAGTTGTAGAAAGCCAGAATTGGCTACGTTAGGAGTTAGATTTTGCAAGTTAGTAGCTAGAGGAGAAGAGGATGACTAGAAATTGTTATGTAAATTTTGGAGAAGTTAATGCAATTGGATTGTTGATTTGGAAAGCTTTGTGTTACACTTTGACAATTTATGGTTTCTTGTTCTCAATTCTTAGATGTTAGATGATAGATTTCAATTCTTTTGCAATAGTGGTAAAATGTGAATGATGTTTGATTGATATTCGGTCCATACTTTTAGCAATTTGTTAATTGTAAGTTGTTGTGTCAAGTTAGTCTGGGCCTTATTTTGTTCTAAGTTTAACTATGAATGATTGTTTACATTGTGCCAGTTATTGGGTATGTGGATGAATGTTCATAGTCTGAAAATATTCAGTTTCCTTGTAAGATTGCACCATTTCTGCGAAGTTGTGGGCTTTTCCTTGATCAAGCAGAGATTAGTTTTATTGGGGATCTGTCCATTTGCAACATTCATCATTGTTGTGATTGATCTTAGGAGTTAGTTTAAGATCTCACTAAACCTATTCTCTTTTGATCTTTCTTTATATTTGGGTTAGTTTTAGGATTGAAAGCATCACTGTATTGTTATATCTGATGAAAGTACACTTCCAACATTGTTCATTTGTAAGGTCCCTTGTGATTACCAACATTTTTACATTATCACTGAGTTATTTTTGTATTGTCAATATCTGACATTAGATACCTTGGGGTTATCTCTTGAGGCTTTCTGATAGAGATTTACCTTTCAAGAGAGATAGGATACTTGTATTTTGTCTAAGTTTTTGTTGTGTAGAAAACACCATCAGCACAAGGAACCAAAAATTTGATACTAGTTGTTAGGCACACAATACAACTAAGAAGGGGGGTGAATCAGTTGTAAATTAAAACATTCAAATCCTTATTAAACTTCAAACCATTATTATGCATCAACATGAATGTAAACTAATGAAACATAAAAACATTCACAACAATACACCATAGAACACAATATTTACGTGGAAAAGCCTAGTTAGGTAAAACCAATGGTGAGGATTAAATCATATATATATATAACAAAACTAAATACAATAGGCTCACTACAAGAAGGGATCATTTCCTAGAAGAAAAAGAATGGATCACTGCTAAGGGCTCACTACCCAAAGAACTCATTGTCCAAAATAGAAGAGAATAGAAGAAGACTGTTACATGGAGGTTCACTACCTCAAAGCAATATGAAGATCCACCACAACAAATCTAGACCATCCACAACCTTTGGATCACTTCCTCCAACAACTTCAAGTACACTAAAAATGTAGGCACCTTCTTCTCATTTCTTCTAGTAGCCTTAGTTGTTTAAGCTCACACTCAAATCACAAACTTGATCACATTCACATCTTTTTACCAACATAGCACACCACACTTATCTCTAATAATTAACCTTTCTTATATATCCTTTACAATCTTAAACAACCTTGTTTAGGTTAGCCTCAATTAAATGTATGCACCTCAAATGTGCAACCACCAAATAGGTTGGCACCATACACTTCTGTGGTGGGAAGTAGTGAAGATGGACCATACTAAGGGTTAATTAGGACCCAAATATATACAAACACACTACACCATGCTTCCACAAACAACAAGCCATCTCTGTAATTAGCCCTAACATGTCAAGTTAGCCAAACCTGCACTAACACTATCAAACAATCAATTCACTCTTTACTAGGTGTAAAAACATCCTACATACTATGGAGAAACATCACACAACATCCAAGAATATTCCATCATCAAAATATTCATCAACATTACTACAACCACCTAAAACTAAGAATACCATCTCCCTCTACAACCAACCATACTGCCACATACCACTCATTAACCAACCTTGCAGAACAACTAAAAACCAAACACTCTAGGGAAAGGTGGATATAAACAATATTAGCATGTTCCCAAATGTGCAAGATAAGAAACCTCAACATAGAGATATACAGAGCAATTCCATTTCTCCCAGACAACCTTCTTCATAGGCAACACATTATTAGACACATCTTCCACTGACATATGATCCAAAAGCTGAAACTCTTGATATAAAACCTTTTTTCATCTCATCCAAACCACACAAGCAAATATTCAACCATGAAGAAATG
>VDFB02114791.1:0-37987 GCA_007258455.2 Sequoia sempervirens | reverse complement strand
ACACTCTCTCAAAACCATCACTTTCAAGCTCCAATTCACCATGTCTTTCTTAGGACAGTCAACAAAACTCCAAAAAATCCTTCATACAAACTAGAACCACTATCCTACCATCCTAAAACAACTATCATGATCCCATTACACTTAGAAATAGGGGGGAAAGAAGGTGGAATGGGCTTTATGCCATTAAAGTAACCTTAAACCCTTAATCTGCTCCTGCAGACCCGGTTACAAAAACTTGGCAAAATATCTCCTTGAATTTAATGAACAACCACCAATATAGATTCAAATGAGAGTTAACACAATTCTACAATGTCTTCCACAATTATTAGATCAAAATGTTGCCTTGTAGTCACGTACAAAGCCTGTATTTTCAGAGATTGTAAGCAAAAATACAAAATTTCTGACAAAACAAGGAGCTTTTATTGATGATTCTTCAAAATGATGTTTCTAACCTCTTATTTCGAGGTTCTTCAACCTTTTAAACACAAAAAAAACCATCCCAATGGTTCAAACTGCCTCTTAAGTTCCAATGACCATTGGACTTCTCATGAGTACATTTTTGCAACCTTTACATTTTTTGTATTAACAACTTTTGTCAATTTTTTCAATTTTGTAATTTTAACCTCCACAACCCCTAATGACTATTACAAAGACTCAAAACCACATTAAATGGTCCAACAAGATCTTATTCAACAAAACCTAAGACTGAACACATTAAATCCTTCAAAAACCCTTATCTACACATTTTGCATTTTGTGCATCATTGACAACATTACATTTCTTAACAAAAGATGGACTCCTAAATATATTCAAATGGTCAATTTTAGACCTTATTGGAATAACTCAAGACCACAAACCCCTATTACAACCTAACACCAAGCAAACTTGAACAAATTTAGATGAAAGTAGAGTGGTGCTCATGCACCATACAACCGCCCTTAAAACCTTTCCAAGTCTCTTGGAAATGAACTGCAGATTGCTCCAACTTGTCTTCTACATCTCCTTTCTCTTCATTTGCTCTTTTTCTTTTCCTCTAAAGCATATATTGCTGGCTTACACCATCTTTGTAACTAAAATGCTTATCACCTAACTTTACTTTCTTTTGCCTAGACTGCCTTGATAAACTCCTCCTGACTATCCCTTTACTTGTGACTTACCTTGCACTTACTTTATCACCTGCAAACATACCTTTTCCACTCTGGAGTTCAACTGCTTCTTTCTCATCTCTAGCTTCACACTTGAAACTATTCACTTTTCCTTGAATCACCTTCTCTTTTCCTTGCACCTTTGTGTTTTGATTTCCTTTCTCATTGTTCCATGTCTTATCAAACTTATCTACCACTGTATTCACAATTCTTGACTACCCTACAATTTGCTTATCAGTTATTAGACCAAATACTGTCCCGACCTCAATTCATTATGTCCTTTTCAACTCCTTTTCAATATTTTCAGGGATTTCACCCTTGACCTCTCCTAAATCAATCTTACTCACCTTTCCTTCACCTTCTTTGTTGCTTTTCATGACTGCATCTTTATGCAAATTCATTGTCCTCTCATTCCTTGACCTTGAAGTGGTTGCAAATGTCTTTTTTCCTTCTTGTTTATCTCTTGCAAACTCCTCAACCTCTTTCTTACCAAAAGTGATAACCTTGGCTACCTTGTTTTGCTCTTTTCCACCCTCATGTAATGGGGTTAGTATAAAAGTAATACCATGTTTCACAATTTGATATATGTTAGCTCTTCCATCATAGATTGAGTGCCTATCAAATTGCCATGGTCTTCCAAGTAGTAAATGGCAACAACTCATTGATAAAATATCACAAAGCACTTTATCCCTATATTCACCAATCTAAAACTCAACTAATGCTTGCTCTTTAACAAGAATAGATTGATCATCACTCACCCATGAAGCTTGATATGGTGTTTCAAGAGGGATCCTTTCTAACTGTAACTTATCAACCATTTCACAAGACATTATGTTATCTGTAGATCCTGAATCTATCACAATTTTACACACCTTACCTTTGCACTCGCAAGTTGTCTTGAACAATTGCCTTTTTTGAGCCATCTCCTTCTCCTTAGATGCTTGAAACAAGGTTCTTCTCACCATCAAACTTTCTCCATTTTCAAGAGCAACATGTAGACTATTGGAATTAGAACTCTCACATTCATCTTCTTGGAAAATTTGAGCTCTTCTTTCATTCTTCCTTTCTCCACCACTAGATGTTGAACCAAAAATTTTAGGGCATTTGTAAAAAGGGTGACCAAACTCACCACACTTATAACACCTTCTTGCAAAAACATTAGGATTCCTTCCACCACCAAATATGCCTCTTGATCTCCTGAATTCACCTCTGAAATCTACAATTGGTTCTTGACCTTTATGTGCATAACCTTGGCTTTCATTAGTTTGTCTTGAAGAAGAAAATGTACCTTTTCCCCTTGAAGTGTTTCCCCTACCTCTTGTTGACTTTTCTTGTCTCCTTTTCACCTTTTCTTCTACCCTTATTGCCATCTAATAACATTCTTCAATTGTCTTTGGATTATGTAAACTTATTTCATCTTGGATGTTAAATCTCAATCCACTAAGGTACTTGGCCACTTTCTCAACATCATCAACCATATGTCCTACCCTCATGCTCAGTTTATAAAACTCATTAGTATAGGTTTTCACATCCATCTCTCCTTGCTTTAAATCTTGAAGTTTTTTTGACATTTGAATAGCATAATCATTTAGCAAAAAATTACCTTTTAACTTGGCTACTATCCTATCCCATGAAGCAATTTTAGACTTACCTATTATTCTCCTCTATGCTTATTCATAATCCCACCAAACTAATGCATGCCCCCTTCAATTTAGTCTTGTCTGTCTTTACTTTTTCCTCGTCAGAAACATCCTCACATTCAAAGAAGTTGTCTAAAGTAGAAATCCAATCTATCAATGCTTCTTCATCTAAAGTACCATCATACATAGGAAAATCAACTTTACCTTATGCTTGCTTCCTTTTATTTCCTTTAGTAGCTTGGCCATTCTTTGGTCTTCGGGATCCAACTCTTCATATTCTTCATCTTCATCTTTAGTCTCACTTTCATCTCCCACAATCATTCCTCACTTTTGTCATGTCTCAACATTCTCCAACCTTGCTACAAATCTCTTTTGAAATTCTTGCAACTTTCTGATCTCCCTTTCAATTTTCTCTTCCATCTATTGCATCTTTCTTACCACATTATCTCTTTTTGGAGGCATCTTGACACTTTGACTGTTCAACTTCCTACTTTCCTCTCTTTAATCAACAACCTTCAACCTTTAAAGACCTATTGCCTGTGCTATGATACCAACTGATGCGAAGCTTGTTGGCTTTCACCTAAATCAACACAATTCAAATTATTTCAATCAACAAACTAACTCACAAACTCTCACAAAGCCCTTTTCCAATTTAACTCTGCCCTTTCACAAGTAGGTCTGCAGAACCAATTTGTTCAAATTTTCCTCACAAGGAATCTCACAACAACCAGAATCTTATCACATTCAAACAACCTTTTCAACCTTCTCAAACATATCTAAATCTCCAATATGACTCCTTAGGAACATCTTTTCCAAAAACAAGAAACACTATTGTCATGACCTTCAATTAGGTCAGTTTTACAAAACAAGTACCAAAATTTCTCTCTCCCAACTTACAAGATCTTCTTAGATCTCATTAACAGGTTACACATGGCCCAAATCACCAATTTTTAGAAGCACAAATGCTCATCTAGGCTTCATAACAAAAAACCCTCACTTTTACCCAAATTAGGTAGGGTTTGTTGAAAGTTGGTATTCCCAATCTCTCACAATGCTATCACCACCTTGAACATTCTTCAAAATGCCTGCCTACACTCAAAAAACCTTCTCTTAGCCTCTACGCACAATAACTCATCAAACACTCTCTCAAAGCCATCACTTTCAAGCTCTAATTCACCATGTCTTTTTTAGGATAGTCAACAAAACTCCAAAAAATCCTTCATACAAACTAGAACCACTATCCTACCATCCTAAAACAACTATCATGAGCCCATTCCACTTAGCAATAGGGAGGAAAGGAGGTGGAATGGGCTTTATTCCATTAAAGTAACCTTAAACCCTTAATCTGCTCCTACAGACCTGGTTACAGAAACTTGGCAAAATATCTCCTCAAATTTAATGAACGACCACCAATATAGATTCAAATGCTCAAGAGCTAACAAAATTCTACAATATCTTCCACAATTATTAAATCAAAATTCTTCCCTTACAGTCACGTACAAAGCTTGTATTTTTAGAGGTTATAAGAAAAAAAATAGAATTTCTAACAAAACAGGGAACTTTTATTGACGATTCTTCAAAATGATGTTTCTAATCTCTTATTCCAAGGTTTTTCAACCTTTTAAACACAAAAAAAAACCATCCCAATAGTTCAAACTGCCTCTTAAGTTCCAATGACCGTTGGACTTCTCATGAGTGCAATTTTGCAACCTTTACATTTTTTATATTGACAACTTTTGTCAATTTTGCAATTTTAACCTCCAACCCCCCTAATGACCATTACAAAGACTCAAAACCACATTAAATGGTCCAACAAGACCTTATTCAACAAAATCTAAGACTTAGCACACTAAACCCTTCAAAAACCCTTATCTACACATTTTGCATTTTGTGCATCATTGACAACATTGCATTTCTTAACAAAAGATGGACTATAAATACATTCAAATGGTCAATTTTAGACCTTATTGGCATACCCCAAGACCACAAACTCCTATGAAAACCTAACACTAAACAAACTTGAACAAATTTAGATGAAAGTAGAATGGTGCTCCTGCACCATAATAGGAATAGACTCTTAGTCAAGTATAAGAAAATGGCTAATATGAAAATACATTTTTCAAATCCATTATTGAATATCATTATAAAAATCAAGTATACACCCTAACCTTATGGAAAATACTCTCTTCCTACTTTCAAGGAAATAGGAGTAACCATTCAAGGATAAACTATCAACATGGTTTGTACAACATTAGATCTTATCAATGAAGACATAATTCATCTAACTTGCTATCATTCCCATGCAAGGAAATAGGCAACATGCAATCATCTCGATACCATATACATGTAACTTCTATATAGTTTAATATAACTATGTCATACATTCACAACAATCATGATAATTATATATATGTATCATACTAACAATCTTATTTTCAATTTAACCATTTGCACAAGCTTGCTTAACAACTATGGTAAATAATTATAACTCGCTCAAGCTTTTTCATTCATAAACAAATACGATTTCAACATAAAAAGAATAGAGTAGTAAAATCATCATGCCTGGAATTATAGCTCCAAAATAATATGTTGCTTCCAAACTCAATTCCCACACTCACGGAAAAAGATAATTAGTAGGGTCCAAGAGACTATTTTAGTAAAATGTGATCTTGCAGTTATTGTGGATCCTAGTGATTTGGTTATTATAAGGAATTTGAATTTGGTTGATAGAGGTTTTGGCTATTATGTTGGTAGAGGAACTCGATAGACCGAAACACAAATTCATTGGGAGGGTAAGCGACTTCCTCCTTTTTAAGGAGTTTTGAAGATAAATATTGATGACTCTTATAGGGACAATCTTTGGGCATGCATGGATTGGGCGTATTGGTAGAGATAGTGTTGAAGGTATTGTGTTTTTCTTCTCTATTTATAAAGGGTATAATACTAATAACCTTATGGAGGCCCTTGCTATTCTTTATGCTATGGAAAGAGGGTGTTCCCTTGGTTGAAAAAAGATTATCTGTGAATCTAGTTCACAAATTGTGGTGGATATGATGAAGGAGCAAAGGTTGGATAGAGCTAATTGATAATTGTCCATAGTGGTTGAATTTATGCTTTGTATTGTGATGCATCATACTAAATGTGTTTAAGTTACAAAATATCTATAGATACAACATTTTCTTCAAGCAACCCCCATCAACATAACAAGCACAAAACTAAGTCTGGAATGAAAAAATAAGAATTTCTATTGATAATCTAAACAAACCTTTTTGCTTAAATTTTTAAGATGCTACCACTTCATTGACATTACAGAGACATGGTGCACCAATAAATGTGCAGTCTATGTTTTGCAAAATATTTTGATGTTTAATGGGTATAATTCCTTCTATTAGCTAGCAAATGAGAAAGATTATCCTATATCCTATTCCATCTCATTTCTTTCAAGCTCAACATATAAAAATGCTCTCACGTACATTTGATATTAATAAAGATAAAAGTCATTTGCCATTTACCCTAAGGAAAAAGGTAGAATGCAATAAATTTAAACCAACAATAACAAGAATTTTGTCCTGAAACTTAAAACTGAATTGAATATTGTAAGATTCATTTCAATGAAGTAAATTTCAAAGGAATGTAGATTGACCAAAAAATGATTTCATACAAGGAAGGCAGTGTCCTCCTTAACAATTTGACAAATATGATAAAGAATTTGATAAAATATCCATTAGCTGAAACCTCTGTTATTAGATATTTAAAATTTTGATCAAATGTTGCTTTTGCTAGACATTACTTTATTTAAATTAGGGAAAACTAACAAAATGTGTACATGATCTCCTACGGCTACTCTTCGGTAATTGATGGTAACTATATATTCTATTATTATGGTGTATCTACTATATGGGCACAAAGACTTTTCAAGAGCAAGGGCAACATACTAGAGTGATATATATGATGTGACAAAGTCACATGGGTTATTATATTTTATTAAATGATGATATATTGTGACACATAGGACATTGTATGTTCCAGAACATAGTAAACATTGACATATTTTAAATACTCCATACATCTCTATGTAAGTCTTTGTTTCGTAAGAAAATTCCATTTTATTGTACATCTTTTATTATTAACTTGAAAATTTATAATCTATGAACTTTTTTTAATCAATGTTTCAGATCACATACTATGATCCATCTTTTATTATTTTTATATACATAATAGAGATGTGCAATTGTGGAGTAAATTTGAGTCCCTTTTATTGTTGCATCTTGCAATGGTGCTCTTATCAATTAGCACGGTAGATTCAAATTATACAAGCATCTATGTAGATCTTTATTTTTTAAAAGCTTCCTTGTAATCATTTGTAGTCTTTATATATACACATTACAAAAGAATGTACATTGTGTCAAATTGAGATATCTTTGTAATTACCTAAAATCATCTCAATTATACTTGTATCAAAAGCCATGCTGACAACAAGCTAT
Organism: Sequoia sempervirens; assembly: GCA_007258455.2. Lineage (NCBI taxonomy): Eukaryota > Viridiplantae > Streptophyta > Pinopsida > Cupressales > Cupressaceae > Sequoia > Sequoia sempervirens. The sequence goes on along the minus strand of VDFB02114791.1, from coordinate 30,718 downwards.
CTAGTGTAAGGATCCCTTATTTAACCCCTATTTCAATTATAAACTCATAACAAATTTTAATTTCTAGAATATTATTTGTAATTTTCTCAATGCATTAGGATACTTTATGTCTTAACTTATTTAATTTAGATGTTGAGCCGATAGAGCTTTGATTTGAAGGCTATGAACCGTTATTTCCTTCAATTTTGCTTTTTAGTTAGAGCATGCATCAATTGGTTGGAACTGTATATTTTTATCAAGTCGAGAGGCATTGGATTGGTATTGCTTCATTTCACGAATATGAATACTGTTGTTAAAATACTTTGCTCAAGGCATGATTAACCTTTTTGAATACCATCCATAAAGATCATCAAATATTTTGTTGTTCACATAGCCAATGATAAACTCTTCCCATTTCTATAGAGAGACAAAAAAGTTACAGATAGTTTAAAAAAAATATTGCATTACAAATGGTATTACTAACATATGCATGTTCGTCGAATCTCATTGAGACATCCTACGTACTAAAATGCTCATGTATACAAGATTTATAATGCTCCAAGGAGTTTCACTATTCAAATAGATATGCAAACTCATGAATTTCAAAAATATGACAAAAATAACTGTTTAAATTCCACACATAGCTTATACACAAAAAATAAAAAATCACTTCAAATGACATAAGAATCAAAATCAGAGTTGAAATCAACAACTAGCTTCAAAGAGAGTGGTGCTTCAGATATTCTCGAAGTACATTTTGCAAGTAGTTTTCGAGAAATGTTGGGTCCAAAATTAAGGCAATGTTGAAAGATTCAACATGCAGAACAATCCACACTAGTGAATCTTGAGGGTATTTCTCCATGTAAACAGTCTAAACATTTCTTTATAATATCCATATCTATAAATTAAATTCATGTCGATTTGTTTGACTTTTATTAAAGTTTTATGTTCCAAAATTTTTTTTTTTTTATTTAACCTATTCAAAATCATTCAAGAAAAAAAAAAAAAAAAAAAAACCTTAAAACAATATTACTAGACACTATTTATATAGATTATAATATAAGATAAATAAGCTAGTAAATAATATAAGTAAATAGATATATAGATTAATAACACGCCGACGAGGAAGGGCACTAGCTTAGCCGTTGCGTACGTGTAACACCTCTCAAATAAACGCTGGGATGGAAAAATATCTAACCCTAAACCGGACTCCAAAATCTAAGAAGCTGTATTTGATAGCGAGACGAATTATAGGTTACACTTGACTATATAAAACTTTCTATTTGCGAAATATAACGACTGAGCTCGAAAACCCTTGCTAGGGTTTTACCTTTGAACTTCTGTTATATCTACGAGTTTCTGTGGAAGCAAAGTTAGCTTCTCTTTGTCTGCGGCGGCACATACTGTTTAGGTAAGTCGTTTTTCTTTTTCCATTTCCTTGTTTCATTCATCTTTTTGGGGTTTGTTGAAGGTTTTTCCTGGTTAGTGTAGATTGGCGAGTTGTAACTGCAGGCTTTCTATCGTCTTTTTAATTATTATTTTTTTCTTCTTCTAGATTTCTTTGTAAATCTATGTTTTATGTAGCTCTTGTAGGGCTGCTTTTCATTCTACGGATTTTGTCTTGTGAAGTTCTCATCTTAGATTAGGTGATTTAGCTTTTACAGCGGGACTTACTTTTAGGAGCCTGAAATGAAACCTTACAGTGGATATTTCTGGCGCCGAGTATTACTTTTAGAGTGTGGTTAGATCCATGTTTGGGTTGTGCATTAGCAGGTAGCGTCTGGGCAAATGTCGAAATCTGAGCTGTATGGTATGCTAATGGAAATGGGGGCATATGATAGATATACCCTCTTTTTTATACCTTTTTAGGCAATCTTTTTGTTGATTAAGAACTGGTAGGAAGTGGTTTACCATTTAACACAGGAACCGCATGTTTAATTTTGTTTAGAAAACGTTTTCAAAATACGTTAAATACGACTGGGGGAGGGCATAGTTTTCATGGAAGTTTGTTATAATTTTTTTGATACTCAATTTAGTATCTTTGATGATATATATTATTTGTACCTTTGATAACAAGTTATATTGTTACAGGCTACTTTATATTATTTAAAATGGGGAAGGCAAACAAGAAAGCTAACACTGAGGTAATTCCTGCATACCCAGATTGTTAATTTGTTTTCCTAGTGTCTGTAGTGGTTTGATTCTCTTTTTGTTTTTCAGGTTGCTGTGTCTGTTCCAATTACGACATTAAAGAAGGAGAAGAAAGGTGTGAGGTTTTTGTTTATTACAAAGCATTTTTACCTGATTTGTGTGTGTGCTATTCTGAGAGGCAACCTTTCTTGGAGCATGTATTGTATATTGGCTTTAGTTATTGTTCTATTTCTATTAATTTTTTTATATGCTTATTCTCAGGCAAGAGAGGACCAGATACTAAACTTGTGGCACAACCAGCTATGAAGAAATTAAAATCTTCAAACAAAGTTCCTCCAAAGAAGAAACCGGAAACATCTTCATCTGATAGCAGTGATTCTGAGTCTGAAAAAGAGGTAGTACATGCAAATTCCAATATTAGTCATCGTTATCATTTGTTGGTGAAAACCTCCTATGATTGGATTGCTTGTTTAGTTGAATATTGTGTATGAACGCGAACATATCATATACTATCATTCCAGTCATTGATATTCTTACATAACTAATTCATTTATTTATCAGATTATCATAATAGAATGACAATTGTTTGTTGTGTAATTCTATCGTAATACTCACAAAATAAATAAAGAGATTTTGATTATTCCTTATTTGTCATTACCAGTCCACAAGTACTTGTATCTTGAAGCTTTTCGATGCCTGTATCATACATATTAATGAAATGTTTTCGATTTCCATGCTTTGTGGGGTCACGGCTCGAGGGATAAAGAGGTTTATTTGCCTAGAAAGTTCATTAATGGTCTATTAATTTTAACTAGAAATATTGTTATACTATTATGGCAATCACAATTTGATCATTAAATATTCACACACTATAAAAGATATTAGAAATTTGTGTTGAATACTTATTGAAAGTGTACTATAGGAAACACTTCAGAAACCGAGTGCTTTGGGGAAAAACGGGTCATTGGCAGCAAGGAATGGGTCAGTAGCAACTTTAAAAAATGGTAAACAAGAATCAAGCGAGGACGAGTCTACTGATGAGGTGCGTACTCTATGTTTAAGCCAAGTCATCAATACATTATAAAGCAACTGAATATTTAGTCAATCAGTATTTTTTTTGATATTTGATATGTTCAAATATTGCTCATAAAAGGATACATAAAACAAGTCATCTTTTTCTTGCACAGGAGCCTACAGCTAAAATTACTCAGCCAAAAAAGAATATCCTCTCTTCAGGATCTAAGAAGGTACAGCAGGCTAATTTGTTTACAGAAAATTTAAGTTGCTAGTTTATATGTTTTTTTTACTAGTTATATAATATTTGTTTATTGCAAATTGCTAGTTAATATTGTTTATTTCAAATTTCTTGTTAATTGTTTTTTATTGCGAGTTGCTAAGCATTTTGCATTCACAGAGTGCTGCAGTGCCAATTAAAGCCATTCCAAAGAAGAAAGAGAGTAGTTCTGAAGAATCTGATAGTGAAAAATCAGAAGAAGATATTGTGCAGAAGGTATAAAGGGGTTCATTCAGTTTTGAGTGAGGATGTGACTATTGATGACATTATAAATTTATATTTTATTTTGTTAAATGTTTTTTATCCATCGTTGTTTTAAAAACTTGATATCCTTTTTCTTTGTAGCATGCAATTTTAAACTGTGATCATGCATACACTTATATTATGTACACATGTACAATATAGAAATTTGATATATTTGCATTATAACACAGGCAAAGGGGTCAAACTTGAACATTATAAATTTATATTTTATTATGTTAAATGTTTTTTATCCATCGTTGTTTTAAAAACTTGATATCCTTTTTCTTTGTAGCATGCAATTTTAAACTGTGATCATGCATACACTTAGATTATGTACACATGTATAATATAGAAATCTGATATATTTGCCTTATAACACAGGCAAAGGGGTCAAACTTAAACACAGACGAATCCTTAAAGATTTAAGTGGCTTCTTCATTATTCATGATGCTTCTTGTATCTCCTTTGCTGTCAGTTGTACAAACAGTTATTTATTTGTCCTCTGGCTCTATTGTCAAATTACTGAATTAGCCTTCCTAATGCCCTCTTTTTTAATGGCACATTAATAATAACCTATCAAAATACTAATTTTTGCTGCTAACTGTATTATTTATTTATTTATTATTAGCCATTTAATGAAAAGTGAAAATGGCCTTTAACATATTCAAATATTGCTCATAAAGGAATAAGTTAAACTTAACAGTCCTTTTCTGCACAGAACCCTGCAGCTAAGATTATTCAGCCAAAAACAGAGTCCCTTCTTTCAGGCACTAAGAAGGTTTTCTAGTATCTTATTATTATATTATACGTTTCTAGTTAATTTTTTTATTATAAATTGTTAGTTAATATTCTTTTATTACAAGTTGCCAAGCATTTTGTTTCACAGAATGTTTCAATGCCAATTAAAGCCATTCCAAAAAAGAAAGATACCAGCGATTCTGAAGAATCCGACAGTGATGAATCTGAAGAGGAGACTGCACAAAAGGTATAGAGGGTGCTCTTTTTGAAGTGAGGACAATTCTGGACAGCATCATATTTCATTTTGTTCAATATATTTTTACCCATGGATGTTTTAAAAACTTAGTATATTGTTTCTTTGGAGCCCACAATCTTAAAAAATGAACTGTCATGTGCCCGCATCTATATATGTAGATTACAGAACACATGATACAAATTTGAATATTTGTCACGTGATACAACTACAAGCAAAGGCGGCATTTGTAAAGACCAGAAAATTCTTGATTTCTTCTGTGTTGATTGTAAAACATCTACTTATTTGCTTCCTTCTCTATTCTAACATTCCTCTCTGATAACCACTTCTTCTGCCAAGTTTTTAAGGAAGGGATCTCACCATGCTTTAAGGCTATTTAATACCCCATCTTGACTGGTGAATATTGCTTTTTAATGCCTAGACTCTTCACTTCAATAATCTTTTTGGGGAAAAGTTAAAATAGCTTGTAATTTGTTTGTCATTTATTCATATGAAAGTAAAAGATGAAGGAAAGTAGTTAAGTTCTTATTTTGGGTTATAGTAGGCCTAAAAATATTATTTTCAAGCAAAAAGCGAATGTTTTCTTTACAGTTATTTCTGATGAGGTACATTGTGTATCTGAGGATATTAATTAGTTTTTCTTACATGCAATTAGTTTTAGTTAATATATTGTGTATAACAATTTTCTAATATTGTGCATTGACAGAATGCATCTGTGCCAATGAAAGCCCCCCCAAAGGAAGATAGCAGCTCTGAAGAATCCGACAGTGAAGAGTCTGAAGAGGACACTGTACAAAAGGTAGAGGGTTTAATCTGTTTAGAGTGAGGATAATGCTAATTAACACATCCTATTTTGTTGCATCTTTGGATGTTTTAAGAACATAGGCAAGATACTATGGCTATTCAGGGGGCACCCTGATGCATGTGAAGTATCACACACAGGCTTGTATGCAATTGAAGTATATGCACATTCTTCACTGTCCAAAAGGTAGAGGGTTTAATCTGTTTAGAGTGAGGATAATGCTAATTAACACATCCTATTTTGTTGCATCGTTGGATGTTTTAAGAATGTAGGCAAGATACTATGGCTATTCAGGGGGCATCCTGATGCATGTGAAGTATCACACACAGGCTTGTATGCAATTGAAGTATGCACATAGATGGTCTGAATTTGAGATGCTTGCCATACAAGGGAAGATTGCATTTGCCAATATAGAAGAATTACTCGAGATTTAAATAGTATTAGTTTTGTCATTTATAATACTTTTTCCTAATTCCTATAGTTGTTAAAACACCTATATATCTGCTGTCTGCTGCCTCCATTGTCAAAAAAATACTTGTTGACAACTTGCTTTATTTGCAAAATTCCTTTTTCCTGCTTTCAAATGCATGTTTTATTAATAAATAAATAGCTTTTCTAATCGTTTACTTGAATGGGATTAAGATTGGAACACCTAAGTTTATTCCTTGTTTGGAATGGCCTTATGTGGGTATAAAAGAACTTTGTATTCTGAAAGCAGTTCCTATTTTTATTTGTGACAAGGTAAAGTGCCTTTTTAAACATGGTAAAGTTTTTGCTCTTGTTATTTGTGAAAACAATGTTTGTTACTAAGTTGTGACAAGAATTTGTACAAGCTAGTTAGTTATTTGTGATAAAAAGACTTGGTGGGGCTTTGTGGAAGTGTTTTAATTCTTTTTCAAATGTCAGAAACTTGTATCCAAACCCATTGCCAAACCTGTATCCAAACAAGAAAGCTCCAGTGAAGAAGAAACTTCGGAGGATAGTGATGAAGAACCTGACCCCAAAAATTTGGAAGTGAAGGTATTTTATATGTTACTTTTGTACAAGCACTAGAAAGAGAGTTTGAGGTGTGGAAAATGGTAAATGTTAATGAGTTAGTGTGTGGTGACTTGAGTTCTCCTGTTTGTTTAACGATAGGTTGTAGTTCACTGTGTCTGCACTAATCAGATTAAGAATCCTGTTATAATATTTTAGTAATAGTTAATTGTTTTTTCTTTTGTACAAGCTAGTTAGTTATTTGTGATAAAAAGACTTGTTCGGGTTTTGGGGAAGTGGTTTAATTCTTTTTCAAATGTCAGAAGCTTGTATCCAAACCCATTGCTAAACCTGTATCCAAACAAGAAAGCTCCAGTGAAGAAGAAACTTCTGAGGATAGTGATGAAGAACCTGCCCCCAAAAAATTGAAAGCAAAGGTATTTTATATATTACTTGTGTAAATAGTATTCAGGCACTAGAAAAGAGAGTTTGGGGTGTGGAAAATGTTGAATGTTAATGAGTTATCATGTGTAGCGACTTGAGTTCTCCTGTTTGTTTAACGATAGGTTATAGTTCACTGTGTCTGCACCAATCAGATTAATAATCCTGTTATACTATTGTAGTAATAGTTAATTGTTTTTTTTCTTTTGTGCATGTTTTTTAATTTATATTCTTGTACAGGTTCCTATAGCTAATGTTAGCCAAACAAACAAAAAAGTGGTAAGGTCAGAAGTACACAAGATGTATCTTTGCAACATATGATATTTGATAGTAATATTTTTATTACATTCCATTGATTCTTTGTTCCTCATGGCAAAGTTTCAATCTTGATGCACAGAGTACGCTAGTGAAAGCCCCTCCAAAGAATGAAGAGAGCAGTTCTGAAGATTCCGATAGCGAAGAATCTGAGGAAGATATTGATCAAAAGGTAGAAGCAGCAAAACTGGCTTTTTGAAGATGCCTCCTTCCAGTGTTTCTCTCAGTTTTGGGGCGTGGGTTTGGGGATTATGGCAAAAACTATCCAAAAATTTGGGGATGGGGATATATATATATATATATATATATATATATATATATATATAACTTATTAAGGACAAAACTGCCAGTATTTTAACTTGTTTATAAAAGCTCAGAAGGTAATGTATTCCTGTTCTATAGAATCAGTATCACAAATTATTTGTTTAAGAAGGGTTAGGGGATATGCTCTTGTGCACATCAAAAAACTAGTTAGAAAACAATTTTTGACTTCTCAGTCATCTGGTAGTTAAATTAATCACTCCACCAAATTTCAATCTTGATCTTTGCTCAGAAGAAATTAAGCTGAACAGTCATCTGGCTGTTGGAGGACACTCGTTGTTTGTTTTCAAAGTGCCAAACAATTGCAGTGCCCCAATTGTGGATTGATTTGTGTTTTCCTCAATCTTGAAATAGGCAATCACAGAGAATGGAACTGTCTGCTTTTAGTTAACAAATTTGCAGGTGGAGACAGCACTTCTAATGGCAAGAGTTGATTGATCTTGTAACCGATATCTTTGCTGCATAGTTACAATGATGCAAAACAGACAATTTTATGTAATTTTTCTCCCTCTAATTAGTGTCCAAGTGGATGATAAAACAATGGCAATTGTCTACAGGGAATATCACAAGGATTTAATGGATGTCTCAGAAGCCACCCTGTGTCTCCACACGTGCAGGGAATGGCACCCAGATTCAGGGAGTGTCATGTTCCTACGATATTTCTGAATTCTGAGAAAAGTAGATGGGATGGGGATGTTCTGACTCAGTCCCTGTCTCTGTCCCTGACAGTCTATTAAAATCCTGACACTGAATTCTCTCTTAATAATGTTTCTGCTTGTGTTTTTTTGTTTTCCATATTTCTGATGAAGCACAGATTTTTGTGTGCTTTTGGAAGTGATATTTAATTGTGAAGAGTTTAAGAAATATTTGTACTAATGTAAAATATCAGGCATTGAATATCTGTTGTCAGTAATGTTTAAGTACTTTTTTAGTGGAATTTAATGTAAATCTGATGTCATTTCAGAAACGCAAAGTTCCGGCAACTCAAGTTACTACGAAGCCAAACAAAAAACTGGCGATCTCAGAAACTCAAAAGGTATATAAAACAAGCTACTTGGTTTGATTAGGAATTAGCTATTGCTGCTGGTTAATGTTTTATTCGTTGTATATTGTTGATTCTTAGGTTTTCTTGTCAATATTTAATTCTTTTGCAGAATGTGCCAGTCAAAGCTCCTGTCAAAAAGCAAGAGAGTAGTTCTGAAGAATCCGACAGTGAAGAGTCTGATGAGGAGAACATTGCTCAAAAGGTGAATATCTATCCCTGTTCAAAATTATCTCTAAATACAAGGGCATAGGAAATACCTGCAGAAGAGCTAAAACACAATTGTATCATAAAATTAATTTGACGAGCATATAATAATATTGAAAGTGACAATCAATGAATGGACCCTGTCTCTTGTGCACATAAATATTAATATGAAATATCAGTTGTTGCTAGTACTATATTTAGGCAAAGTGAATGTTTTTCAACTGTCCCTGATTTGCTGTCATCTGTGGATATATAAAATGTATCTACAATCTCAAATCTCAGTTATTTGTGAGGCATATTTGTTGCCATTATTGTATCTAGGTCAAATTTATCTGATATCAACATTGGAGTTATTCTATGGCCTGTTTGAATTTTCCTAAATTTTCCCCAAGTTTGGTTGCACAATTTTTTTTACATGTTGAAATCACAAATGCTACTGGATGCAATTGTGTTTCATCAACGTTAAGATTATGCTTCATGATCCATCATTAGGATGAAAAGAAAAGAAAGTTAGATTGCAGATCAATGCACTCTTTAGTTGTAGAGGGCGAGAGTGAATCGGAAAATGAGGTACTTCAAAATGGACAGAAAAGTGTGAGGCTTAACCCAAATCACAGAAATAAATAACCAAAAAAGGACAGCTAATTTAGTTTCATTAACATTTAAGACTATGCTTCATGTTCCATCATTAGAATGAAGAGAAAAGAATGGTAGATTGCAGATCAATGCACACTCAGTAGAGGGAGAGTTTGGTTCGGAAAATGAGGTACTTCAAAACGGACGGACAGCTAATTTAGTGGTATTAATAATTACTGGCATTGTATATTCATATACCTATAGAACTACATTAATCTCCAAAAAATTAGAGAAAAACTTATATTTTGAACTGATATGCAAGGGGGTTTTTTTTCCTGGATTAACCATTTAGGCAAATCCAGGAGAAATCCAAGTGAACTTTGCAGAAACCATAGTGAACCCACCCAGAAAAACATAATTATCTATTTATTTTCAAAAAAATTCTGCGATCTCAAAATGAAACTCTGGTTTCCTGCTTCTTCGTCCTTCAATGAAAACAAACACATGCGACACATTAACAAGGGTGGGGGCGAGAAGATTTTTTTGTTTTTTGATGTTTCTAAAAATTTGGAAGTAGCTTTTTTTTTTTCACTGTAGGAATGGTTGTGAACAGGAGAGGGAGAATAAAGAGCACATTTCACTAGTTTTTTCAAAAATCTTGATAGTGAAATGGGATTTGGAGCATAAGAAGGGAGAAGAGGGTCAAATGTTACCTAACAAGAATGACTTAAAGATTATGTAGGAGGCCACAAGCTTGTTTGTCTAATGTTACCCTGAATTTGATATTAGTGACTTTGCATTTAGTGTTATGAAGCTGGGAGGGCACCATATAGTTGAGAGTTAATGTAATATATTGGTTAGCTTCAGGAGATTTACATTAATTAAAGCCTTTAGGTATGTAACATATTGCTTGCTTTGTATATCGCTGGACTTAATTTTTGTTTTTTAAGTTTTAAATATGTATATATTTTTTTATGGACAAACACCTAATGAACCCAATCTCCAATTTTTTGTAACCCAACCTGTGAATCTGAATCCGAACCAGAACCAGAATTGGCAACTCTGGGATACATAAGGGTTGTTAAATATTGGATAACCAAAACACAACAGATCCTCTGGGTAGTTCTTAATACACAGAAGTTAGATACCAAAATATAAAATTACAAATAAAAATAGTGATGAAAATATTGATTTATATTATAATTTCTGTGTATCAATTGAGCAGGAGCAGGATTCTGTGTAAACCTAGGCAGGACCTGGTACAGGTTCTGGATCGAGTCTGGACTAGTTTGGGCTTGGCTTTCTGAAAATTACATTATTTATTTCTTCATTATTTATTTCTGTATGTTAAATCATAAATGCGGTGTTTATCTTTTAATTGGCGTTTTGTAAATGGTGTTTTAAGTGTTGAAATTTAATCCTATTTTTAATTTGATATTTATGCAAATGTTAAAAAGTCCTAGATTCCTACCCCACAAATTTAGTTCTTTCATTCCTCTAGCAGGATATCAATTTAACAGGGTTAGGACTGAGTCTGGACTGGGTCTGGATTGACTAGGGTTTCTGAAGAACTAAATAGGACTTTTTTCTTCTATAGTTTTTCCATAGTTTTATACATCAGTGATGCTAAATACAGTGTTTATCTTTCAATTGATTCTGTTCTGGAGTGTTGAGGACAATTTTGACTAACTGATTGTAATATTTAATCCTATTTTTAATTTGATGTTTATGTGAACGTTAACTATTCTAGAAACCTGCCTCAAATCCCGTTGCTAAACAAGAAGACAGCAGTAGTGAGGAGGACTCCTCCGATGAGAGTGAGGAAGAACCTGTACCTCAAAAACTAATACCGAAGGTATGTCGTTTAATTTTTTACTTGATTTATGATTATCTAATGGCAATATTTAATCCTATTTTCTATCTGGGAATTATATTAACATGTAAATGCCTTATAGAAACCTGCCACCAAACCTATTGCTAAACAAGAAAGCAGCAGTAGTGAAGAGGAATCTTCTGAGGAGAGTGATGAAGAGCCTGCAGCTCAAAAACCAGTGCAGAAGGTACCGATTATGTTTTTCATTCACTTATATTTTTGGATTGGTAAATCTCCTTTTTTGGATGTCCTTTCTCTTAGATACCATGGCTGAGAGTTATTTCTTACTTTGAATTTACTCCCTTTTAACATCCAATTTCTGTACATTTTAAAACATTTAGCATGTCTTGTGAGGATTTTGAATATGGTTCTTTTTTAATGTAAGCTTTGAATTTTTACCACTTGAGCTCATCCTGCTTGACAGTTGTTCACATACCTATTACATTGGTGGTACAATTTTATTTTTGGTGTTACTGTGATTGGAATAGTTGTGTGGCCTGTGTGTGTAATTTAGAATGCCTCTACAAGAGTAGATTTTCTATGTTGTAAAGATTTTCTATGCCGTAAAATTAAATACATTAACCACCCTTGAGTAGATTTTCTGTGTTGTATTTTTTTCTGTTGAAATTCTTTTCTCCATGCTAGTGTGTTAAATCTAAAGGCTTTATAAAACGCCAGTCCTCGAAATGATTCGGGTATAGGGATGGGGGTATGAAGGTAGGGGGAGTGTCCCCGGGGAGGACTAATTTTATCCTATCAAAGTACTAAGCAGGTTTCACACTGAGATTACCCTATATGACAAAACTAGTAAGATGGAGGGGAAAATTTGGTTGATTTATCATAGGATGCTTGTCTTTCTTCCTATGGAAGTAGTGGTGTGCAAGTTAATTCCTTTGATTATTTCTTTTGCTTGTTCTGTCTTTAGTATTTGCTTATACCCTGTGTTATAAACATCTCTAGCTTCAGAGAATATTGCATTACCACTCATACCTAATTGCTTTCCTGGAAAAAATTAAGAAGGGAAGGATTTGCTAGCTTGAGAGGCAGTATATTCTATACTTGATTTTCTCACATATACTTCACATGGATTAAGATTTATTTCTAAGCATAGATGACCATCTCTGATTATTGGATTTAGTCATTACCTATATATTCTTGTGTATTTGAACTTTTGTATGTTTGTTAATTACTGTGGCAACTGATCATCTTCAGTTCACTAAAATGCAGCAACCTGCAAAGAAAGTTAATGAAGAGAGCAGCTCTGAGGAGGATGAAAGCTCAGAAGAGAGTGATGGGGAACCGAAGGCCAAGAAAGGCATTAAGGTAAAGTGACATGCATTTCTTTACTTAATTAGAACATCACTATTAGTATTTTTTTCTGAAGCAGTTCTTCCAAATATGAACAAGGTTAGAGCTGATAAGTTATGATCATATAAATAACATGTCTTATTTTGTTATACAATGAATTCTATTAAAATTAATATTGAGCTGTTTTGAGTGTTCTACGTTTAATTTTTTGCATTTCTGTAAGAAATTTGTTTTTAAAAATTTATGGCACATGTTCTATTTATTTCTTGGCTTAACTTTTCATCCTTGGGCCTTTTGAATCAACTGAGATAGAATTTTGGCCTGGTTGCTTATCAGCGGCTGGAAGTGTGATAAGCATCTTCATGTTTGAGATATGGTGTTTTAAAATTTTCTTGATGTGATATTATTTTCAACTGGTTAAGGAATGAGATATCAAGCCTTCAAAAATATTGTGCATGGCTAGTTAAGAAAGATCTGTCATTAATTGTATGCGGGTCCTTACTGATTTGTCTTTAACCGGATTCCACTGCTACCTTCCATGATCTATGCTTATCATGGCATTTTATTGTTGTATGCATTTGTGATCTTACTGTTGTATTCTTTTAAATTTTCTAGTTTAGGTTCACCTCTATTTGGGGTCTCTTGAGCTATATCTAGCTTCACTTTTTGTTTCTATTCTCAAGCTGTGGTTTGTGATGGTTCCTGTAGATCCTTCCAGTTTGTTACACAATTTCTGAACAGCAGCTTCACTTAAATTGTTTAAAATCATTAGCCTACTGTATTTAATTTCTTAGAAGTTCAAATCTGCCTTGTTTTGGGTTGCTTCTGTAATCTCTGTGCTTAATTTTCCCATCTCCATGCCCAAGCCTTGGTCTGTTAACTCTTTCTGTGTTGTTTCTTCATTGTTATGAATGGCATGCAAAACTGATGAACGAACCTAAAAGTTTTGTTGATGCAGTGAATAATTGATGTTGAACAGCATTTTGTTTGACATGTTTAAGTTTCTCGGGTGGCCCCGTCTTTATATTTGCACAATTGCAATGCAATTTAATCATGAGATCCATGATGATTGCTGCCATGGGTTGATTAGATAAGATGCTCCCAAATAGAGGGAGCCATACTTTGAAGTTTGGAGTGTGATAATTTTAACTCCATTAATTTCCTTCACCCGTGATCAGAGAGTAAAAATTGGTAACTCATATTAGAAATTTGGGTGGAGGAGATGGACAATTGAAAATTTCTGTGGGTAGCTTCATATGTGCATGTAGCAGCTTGCTGGTATTTAGAGAGGTCCCAAGTAGCATTGTGAGAAACTTATAGGATTACATGATTTTAGAGAAAATGGCTGCTGTGTGTCCTCTGAATATCTGTAATAATATTTCCAGGTCATAATTATTACAATCATTTCGTCGTTAAATTTCCTGGCTACATGTGTTAAATTTGCATCCCCAATCACTTCACTTCAGGGGAAAGGGAAGAAATATGCACGGATCAGGTTGGGATGTGAAGCACTGTCCAAAATTGTTTTAGTGAAACCTTAGTTCATAATTCTCTTGTATATTTTTATATAAGTTTACTGTAGCACACAGTTTCTATGTGCTACACACCACAACTGAAACTTAGCCTTCTGGTAGGTTTCTGTGAGTATCTGATACTGGTTTAAGGAGTACCTTTGCACCTATGGAGTTCCTAGAAGTTATCATTAATGGTTTACTACTTTTTCTTACAGCAGTTTCAAGAGGTACATAAACTTTGCTGTTTTCTGAGCTAGCCTCCTGTTTTGTGAAGTTTGCAAGTGCCTTTGTTAAAACTTAATTTAAATTTTCAGTCATTGCAGAAACAGAAGCCAGATTTGTGTAGGTTAGAGATAAAATTTGTTGCTATTTGTAAATCTCTTAAAGCATTCAGCATTTTCATGTGTATAAAATGTGCTGATAATTTAAATTGGTTTATTGTTCTTTGGGTGGTTACCAGTAATAGATTCTGCTGTACAAGTCATGTTTTGCATGTGTAATGTACAAATCGTATTTGTAATCAAGGGACAAGTAGTTATATATTGGGAAACACTAACAGCAGTGGGTATTGCAGCTATGTATTCAGTGCGTTACTCTTATTTCTATGGTTTAAAGAAAGCCATGAACTTGCCCACACGAAGGAAGATGGAATTGAGGAAGAAAGCTTTAGCAAGAAAAGCTCTGAGTGATATTGAAGCAAATGTAAAAATACTGGTGTACGCTAGGGCCATGTTCTCAAGGTTTTATACCAATTTTTTAGAATTGGATTACGCTGGGACAGCAGGATGGACAGAAGTCCCTCAGCTGCCTTGCACCCAGGTCCAAACAGGGGGCTGTCCACAGGATGCAACTGCAGGCAGGGACATCTTGTGGATGTCTCTTTAAATTGGTTTATTGTTCTTTGGGTGGTTACCAGTAGTAGTTTCTGCTGTATAAGTCATGTTTTACATGTGTAATGTATGAATCATATTTGTAATCAAGGGATAAGTAGTTATATATCGGGAAACACTAACAGCAGTGGGTATTGCAGCTATGTATTCAGTGCGTTGCTCTTATTTCTATGGTTTAAAGAAAGTCATGAACTTGCCCACACGGAGGAAGATGGAATTGAGGAAGAAAGCTTTAGCAAGGAAAGGTCTGAGAAGTGATATTGAAGCAAATATAAAAATACTGGTGTACACTACACGAAGGAAAGATGGAATTGAGGAAGAAAGCTTTAGGAAGAAAAGCTCTGAGAGTGATATTTAAGCAAATGTAAAAATACTGGTGTACACTAGGGCCATGTTCTCAAGGTTTTATACCAATTTTCCAGTACTGGATATTGCTGGGACAGCAGGATGGACAGAAGTCCCTCAGCTGTCTTGCAGCTAGGTCCAAGCAGGGGGCTGTCCACAGGATGCAACTGCAGGCAGGGACAACTTGTGGATGTCTCTTTTCAGGGGCTGTCCAGAGATGCAATGTATGTGATGCTGTCCCAGTTACTTCCTTGGGGATAAGTATCCTTCAAACCTTTTGGTGATGCCAAGACTTCACCAGTGGCTTAAAATAATTGGTATTAAATTAGGCAAACAAAGAATAAAAGAAATTAAACATGAACTCCTTGGCATACGTTTTGGTACAAGGAAGGAAGAATGTTGACTGGATAGCATCACTGCTTAGAAGCAAGGACTAAATTATAGAAGACAGCCATTAATGAAAGCAAACTGGTGATCCCATCTTATCATTGCCAAAGGATTATTTAACTGCAAGCCTTGTGGATAAAGCTTAAGTGAATGTTAGACTATCAAAGCATGGGAGGGTGTAAATGTGTTGAGGATGACGGATTAAAACTTCACTTTTTAAGCTATTTTTTTGTTAAATGATGTCTGCAATGAGTCATTCTTGAATTAATCTCAGATTGACATTGTATGGGCCTACATTTATTTTCCTAGTAGATACATTTAAGTGTTGATGTTTTCTATGTTTTTTATTATTTTAAAAATTCAAATATTAATTTCTCTGTATTATTTAAATATGTCAATACTGCAGTCATCAAAATCTGTGAATAAAATTCCCATCCCTGGGACTCAGAGAAACACTGAAAAATACAATTTTTGTTTTATGCTGGATTACATGTTTCCATACCACTCACAAGGTTGCCTTTGCTTCTAATGTGAAGGGTACCAAACAAAAGGAAGGCAGTGACGAGGAAATGGAAGATTTGGAAGAAACTCCAGCTCCTAAGAAAACTTCAGTGAAGAAAGAAAAGGTATAGAAGCCTTAAGTTACTTTAAGTTAATTCTTTGCTGGTCCTCCTTGTCCTTTTTTTTTTTTTTCACTGAAGCTAGATTTGTTATACTGAAATTTTATTTAAAATAGTTTTAGTTCTGTTCACTCTTACTCATTACTGTCATTCATGTTAAAGATGTCAAAAACCCCGACAACTCCTGGTGTTACAACACTGTTTATGGGAAATATCTCATTCTCTGCAGACGAGGACAGCGTGTATGTAGCATATTTTTGACTCAGAACAAATCATACGTGCTTATTAGACATTCTTAATGCTATATTTTAAGGCAGGGAAGATTAATTTCCTTCATTATTTTATTACAGGTACCAATTTTTTGAAAGTACTGGGGATTTGGTTGATGTTCGCTTAGCAAAGAATGATGATGGCTCCTTAAAGGGTTATGGACATGTTGAGTTTGCAACTGAAGCTGCAGCTATGAAGGTTTGGTATTTGTTCTCTGTATACATGTTTTTCAATGATGTCTTTTATGATTTTATTTTCTTGGTTTTAGAAGTTGCCGGATTTTGAATTAAACAGTTGCCTTCTAAAACAGGCAAGCGCCATTTTCTTATCGTCATGTTTTATTTGTTCCATATTTATGGAAGACAGTAATTTTTCTTTAGACATTGGATGAAGTATCCTTTTGTTGCAGGCAATGGAAAAAAATGGAGAAGAGCTTTATGGGCGACCTGTTAAACTTGATCCTTCTCGACCTCGTGGAGAGCGTGGTACACCTTTTGGGAATCAGGATGGGAATTACAGGTTATTCAGTCTTGCATAAATTTGAATATTTTTGGTCAGTTATCTTTGATAATGTTTGTTGACATCAATTGGTGCTGTCCACGAAATATGATTGCAGTAATCGGCAGAGGCAAACACCTGGTTTTGGTGGTAATCGGCAGGCACAAGGTCCAACTGCTTTTGTGAGGGGATTTGACAGGAATCAGGAGGAAGACTCTGTAAGTTGCATGATAAAATTTTGATTTTTAATATTTAATATGTTGTGAAAGACATCTCTAATAATGGGATTAATTTTGATGCCTGCATGTTTATTATTCAGATTCGCAACTACTTGTCTGAGAATTTCGAATCTTGTGGAGAGATTGTGAATATTCGAATTCCCATGGACAGGGAGTCAGGAGAGAGCAAGGGGTGAGTTTGGTAATTTTCAAAATTCTATCATCAATTTTTTTTTAATCTGATGATGGTTCTGACTCTTATCTTGAACTGTGAGCCAGTTTTGCATATGTTGTGTTTAAGGATCAAGATGCACTCTCAAAGGCCCTAGAGTTCAGTGGTAATGATTTATTTGTTGATGAAGCAATGGATAAAAGTGGAGGTGGTGATGGAGGTGGCAGAAGTGGAGGTAGATTTTCTGGAGGAAGAGGTGGGGGTAGATTTTCTGGAGGTGAGTACTTCTAATCAGATTCAATTTGTAATCTTAAACTCAGTGAATGCACAATAATTTTCATGAAGTTGAGACTGAATTTTCTATTAAGCAAAGATTCTGTGAGTGGAATATCTGGAAGGAGGTTACAACAATAAGTTAATTTTTTGTGTTCACTGTAAGTACTGGTCTGTCATAGATTTTTATTTTTTTGTGTTCACTATGGAATTCTTACCGTATACAACTATGGGTTCATAGTCTAGGTGTTCAAACAAGGTACACTTTGCATTATTTAGAGCAATGGTTTAATGTCCCGCAACTGAAATTGATAGCAACAATATGACTAGAATGTAAGGGCTTATCTGCAAATACCTAGATAATTCTAGATGGGGAATAAACCTCGGATTCTAGATGACAAAGTAAAACTGGTCAGAACTAGCAACAACATTAATGGATGGGTGATGTTTCATTGAATACTCTGCCATCCTCTGAACTCGATGCAGCTTTTCTCGTGTTTTTTTATTTCTGTGTAGAAAGCAGCTGGTTGGAATGATGTTGGTTTTGCAGAATGGGACTTTGGATTTTGCATGAATTGGACTTGAGATTGGTTCGTTTAGCTAAGAGTTATTTGGTCTAGAGGTTCCGATTAGGATATAAGAGAGGTCACACCCATTTATTCTCCTAATGCATTGTTGAAAACAAAATCAAGTTTTGCCCAGTTCTTTGTTATAGCATCTTGGTTCTAACTTGAAAGTGTGCCAATTTTATTTTGTTGAAGAATTGAAGCGCTGAATGATCCCTGATTATTTAATAGGACGAGACCGAGGTGGTGGCCGTGGCCGGGGTCGTGGAGGCCGAAATGGAGGACGTGGAACTCCCAAATTTGACATTGCTTCTTCGGGAACAGGTATTGTTTATTATCTTGCTGGAGATCATTATAAACTTTGATTGTGCTGTCTGGCTTCCATCAACTCAGTGGCAATGTCTTTTTGCAGGCAAAAAGACCAAGTTTGGAGACGATTAGTTTTAATTTAACTTCAATGAATTACTGAATTGCTAGCATCTCTTCATTTATCAGCTTAATTTGTATATTATTATGAATTCCAAGCTGGAGAAGCTTTTTGGAGTATGTTGAAATTTTGATAGAAGTATTTAGATTTTTTCTTGCAAAAAAGGAAAAAACATGTGGAGGAAAATAATGCAGGCGAAGAAAACATATCTTGAGGTTTATTTTGAAGTTCGGAGAATACATGGTTTTAGTAAGGTCGTGATATGCGCTTTACCTCGTACAATATTGCTTGTGATCCATACATTTGAGTTTACACGGCAATTATTTAATAGCTTAATTGTTTTTTCTTTTGGGAGGATTTTGATATCAATTATTGGACTTCTGGCTATTTTTAGTGGCATATGTAACTGCTTTATAAGTATGATGAACAATTTCCAAATCGTATGTAGTAATTTCTTTGTGGCATATGTTCCTGTTTTTGATATCTTTTTATGTACGTATTTTGGTGAACTATTCCGAAATAAAAAGGGGAGTAGATGTTTACTTTGAAGTTCGCAAGGTCTTTTGTGGACTTGGGTGCTGTGGTTCATATACAATATTGTTTTGTGATCACATGCATTTGGAGTTTTCATGGCAATTATTTAGAATCTTATAAATGTTTTGTAGGATTTTAATATGCATGCAATTAAATTTTTGGCTATTTATAGTGCAGCGTTTGTTGCTGCTTTATGTATGTGATAATTTCCGAATCTTATGCGATCATTATTGCATATTGGTAACAATCACAAAAGGGAACATCTTTTAAAAAAAAAAAGAATCTTAGTCCTTGTGGATTCCGTTTAGATCATCTTGTAGTGCTCAGGAAATATTGCTGGTCATACCATGTGTAAATATTCATTCACGTTTGAAGGATTTTGTCATCAATAGACTTCTGGTTTGGTTATTATTTGTGGCATACGGAATTGCGTTGTAAATATAGGTAATATCCTCTTGTTCATTCACGGCATTAATTAATTTCCTAATAATTTTTTTTGAAGGATTTTGATATTATTAGACTTCAGGTTGGTTATTATTTATTGTGACACGTGGAAAACTGTGTTGTAAATATAGACAATATCTTCCTGTTCATTCACGGCATTAATTAATTTCCTAATATTTTTTTTGAAGGATTTTGATATCAATTGGCTTCTGGTTGGTTATTATTTATTGTGGCATATGGAACTGCGTAGTAATTATAGACAATATCCTCCTGTTCCTTTATTTTTTAGATGTCCTAGCACTAATTAAAATACGGTGAAATTTATTTGTTTTGACGTTTCAGTGTATAGTTTTTCAAATTCATTGTGGTCTATTGTGCGCTTGTTAGCTGTAGATTATTGACAATGACGAGAGTTTTCCTTAAGCGTAACATCTGCACCTAGTTTTTCAGATTCATTGTGGTCTATTGTGCGCTTGTTAGCTGTAGATTATTGACAATGACGAGAGTTATGATATTGCTATCAGGATTCAACTGTGTAGTTTCGAGTCAAACTCATTGACCCATGTTTCATGAGTAGTGGTTCAACAAGAACCCATTTCTCATGATATCGAATGGTCTACTTAGCACTCATTGAAGCACTGGTCCATCCCGGGAGATCACCCATCCCAGTACTGCTCCAGCTCTGTGAGCATCACCTAGATGCAATGAGTGCTAAGTGGACCATTCAATATCATGAGAAATGGGTTCTTGTTGAACCACTACTCATGAAACATGGGTCAATGAGTTTGACTCGAAACTACACGGTTGAATCCTGATAGCAATATCATAATTTGACACGCTGTGGAAAAATACCTTATACTTATCAATGACGAGAGTGTTCCTTCAGCGTAACATTTGCACCCTGAAAGAGTAGCGAGTAATTTCAATGGGATTACTCATTATTTTATTTGTTTAAGGATTATATTAGCTTAATTGGGCATCTTGCTGGCCAGACTTATTTACCTCGCTGTTATAAATTGATATTTTGAATGGGATTGTTTGACAGCATTTTTTTATTTACATAAGCAAAGGAGGTCAATGAAGCATAAAAGAAACGATGTTCCAAATTCTTATTTCTTGGCCATCTTATAACTATTTGTTTTACCTGAAATTGAGTTCTTGAGTTGAATCAAACCTAGTTTGGCATTTATGAGCTTGAATTAACCGAGTTTGGCATTTATGAGCTAAATCTTATTTCTTGGCCATCTTATAACTATTTGTTTTACCTGAAATTGAGTTCTTGAGTTGAATCAAACCTAGTTTGGCATTTATGAGCTTGAATTAACCGAGTTTGGCATTAATGTTTAACTGCACAAGCAGGTTTATATTGGATCAATTAAGTTGCTAGAAATGATTGTGATATTGCCTAAGCTATTGAGAAGTTTACAAGCCAATGTATGTGCCAAAATAGTGCTTGCCCCATACTTGTCTCGGCAAATTCAGAAAGCAATGATGTGTTTGGAGGATGCCTAAACATCATCTAAGAGAACATTCTTTGCTATCGTACCCCTTTATACGTTGGACAAACTAGGGGAAATGTGTGTTAGCATAATAGTTTTATATAACTACTAGCACTTGCATCCTAATGAGCCCGCATTATTTATAGACGTGAAAAGCAGTGGACGGCGTGAAGAAAGCAGTGATCTATCTCAACTATCCCTCTCTCGCCCCTTCTCTCTCCCTCTTGCTCTCTCCTTCCCTCTCTATTTCTCTTTATATCACATATCCCTCTCTACCTATCCCTCCCTCCATACCACCTATTTCTCTCTTCTTCCCCCTCTACCTCTCCTTTCCCCCTCTAATTCTCTATATCTCCCTCCATCTCACTCTCTCTGGCTTTCTTTCCTTCCCTACTTTCTAACCCATCTCTCTCTCCCTCCCTATCTCTATCTCACTTATCCCTCTCTACCTCCCTCTGTCTCTTTACCCTCCTCTCTCTCTCTCTCTCTCTCTCTCTCTCTCTCTCTCCTTACCTCTCTATTTTACCCTCTCTTTCTCTATCTCGCCTATCCCTTACTACCTCTCTCCCCCTCTTGCTCTCACCTCTCTCCTTTACCCTCTCTTTCTCCATCTCACCTATCCCTTACTACCTCTCTCTCCTTGCTCTCTCCTCTCTTTATTTCTCTCTATATCACATATCTCTCTCTACTTCCCTCTCTACTTCTCTCCCTCACTTATTCCTCTCTACTTTTCTCTCCTTCCCCCCTGCCCCCCCTTCTCTCTCTCTCTCTCTCTCTCTCATCTATTTTCTATCCCACCTCTCTCTCCTTCCCTATCTCCATCTCACATATCCCTCTCTACCTCCCTCTGTCCCTTTACTCTCCTCTCTCTCTCTTTCTCTATCCTTCCCTCAACTTTTTTTCTCTTGTCTCTCTCTTTCTCTATCCTTCCCTCTCTACTTCTTTACCCTCTCCAATTCATTCCAAAAACAACACTTCCTCTACAACTTTTGTTTTTCATTTTTCTATTTGTTTATTGTTTGGGTTTTATAACATAGAACAAATACTAGGCAGTTTGTCCTTTATGATCTCCATACTAATGAATATTTGCCATTCCACAACCTCTAAAACTTTGAAAAAGCTTTGCTTTTTTACATTATTAATTTTTCACAATATTCTTCGAAGATCCATACATTTATTGCTGCCAAGAAACTTCTAATAGAGACCATAGACACTTCAAAGCTAATGACTAAAAATATGCGTGTGTTCCATATAAACACGATGGAGAAAGACATTCCAATATCAAGTAAACATTGAGGACGCTTAAAGCCCGTTTGGTAGGAAAGCGATGTTCTCATAAACAATATCATAACGTTTAGAAGGAATCTTAAGCTCTCCTGAAAGCATGGGAAAATGATGTTTAAGGGGAAAAAGTGCTTGATTAGTCCGTCCCACTGCCATCCCTTTGCTATCCTGTATAGCTCAACTTACATAGTGGTGGAAATTTATCATAATGGCGAAATGTGATGTGTGTATAACCTAGTCACAAAAGGAGAAATTTATAAGTATACATATATGTATGTGCTCAATTCCTAAGTATACATATATGTACGTGCTCGCTTTTTAGTGTCTTGTGTCATTGTATTTAGCAACAAAATGGAGGCCATTTCTCCACATTTGCTTGCATGTGAAGATGTTTTGGCAAAATATGCAACTCGTGTATTTGCCCTTTTCTATTGGTTATGCAGAGAAACAAACAAGTTAATTTTGTTCTCAGAAATTGAAATGGGCTGTATGATTGCCCAATCAAAGGGCTGCTGGCTCTTCTCCAACCCCAATGCCATCTCCAGTTGCTCATTTGATTTGACGACCAAGCTACCAAAGGAAACATATATTACAAAAGCTAGCTTTTGGGCGTCAAGCTAGTCGAGACAACTCTCTTCCTACAACAACAGACTCGCGCGCCCGTCCAAATCTTTTCCTTCCAGAAAGTTGGGAAGAAACACAGGCCCTATTGCTAAAACAGGGCAACCATTACAGGACAATGCGCTTACCGTCTCCAGAACCTCCAAATCATCAAAAGTGTTGACCAACACATAGTCTGTCTTCTTGTCATTGAAAGTGTTGATGAGTTCTTCTATCTCATCTTTTCTGTCCTCACCAATTCCTTCGAAACCTATTGAATACGATGTGATGGTGAGCTAATCAGACTGGAAGGGAACCCCACCTTTTTTCTGGCGTCATATTGGAGGAAATGCCGGTGGGGTTTCCCCACGTAGAATAGCTTATCGACTAATAAGAAGCCTTGCAAAACAAACTATTTCTTGTGATCTTTATGAATTGTAATGAGTGCAGAGAGGGAATTTACAATGACGGTAAGGGGTGAAGTATGATGGTGAGCATTAGCAAAAATTGCAGTTTGATACTAATCACATGGCAATATTAAATTTTAATGATAATACTTCTAATATATATTTTTAAATGGCTATTTAAAGGTTTTAAGTGAGCCGAAAAGGAAAATAAAAAGGCTATCTATGTGCTAGTAGCTTAACCATGTTGATTGTTATTTTCATTGATACATTGAAGATTGGGTGAAAACTTTCTTTTTGAGTTTGATGTGTTTGTACTCTTGCTACATACTTTAACACATTTGTTAGAATTTTGGTGGCAGTAGTGTCTTCTTGATTTGATGAAATATGAATTTAATCCTTCTAACTTTTGGTGCACTATAAAGGTAAAAATATAGGAGATTTTAGGAACATGTACTTGTGTAGAGTGGAGCTGTCAAACTTCCTAAATGGGGGTGGACATCTTAGGGTCTCATTTTATAGCCATCCTTATTATGACAAAATAGTGTTGGGATCACCTTTGGCCATACCATGAGAAGAATAATGGTTTTCAAAAAGTGGCTTTAAGATTGTTGTGCCCCTCAAAGTGCTGATAATATAGGTTTTGTCCTACCTTATTTTTTGAAGCAAGGTGATACTTGGATATTGTAGCTGTAAATGAGGCATTAAAAGAAAGAAATCGATAATAGTAAAGAGGAAAGGTGGTGAAGGGGGTGCCATCCTTATTATGACAAAATATTGGTGGGATAGCCTTTGGCCATATGATGATGAGAAGAAGAATTGTTTTCAAAATGCAAGTGGCTTTGAGATTGTTATGCTCTCTCAAAATGTTAGTGTTGATAATATTGGTTTCATCCTACCTTATTTTTTGAATCAAGGTTATACTTGGATGTCATAGTTGTGAATGAGGCATTAAAAGAAAGAAACCAATAAAAGTAAAGAGGAAAGGTGGTGAAGGGTGTGCCATCCTTATTATGACAAAATATTGTTTGGATCGCCTTTGGCCATATGTTGAGAAGAACGATTTTCAAAATGCAAGTGGTTTTGAGATTGATATGCTCTCTCAAAATGTTGTGTTGATAATATTGGTTTCATCCTACTTTATTTTTTGAAGCAAGGTGATGCTTGCATATCATAGTTGTAAATGAGGCATTAAAAGAAGAAACTAATAATAGTAAAGAGGAAAGGTGGTGATGGGGGTACATGTGAAGGTTGTGGGTTGACAAATTACCTATTGAAAAGGTGGCATATTGTAATAGGTACAACCTTTGTATTGGAGAAAATTGTATAATAAAGTGAATATTATATTAGGATCTTTAGGTGGGATTTATAATAGGAAGTCTACTATCCCCTTAAAACTAAGAATTGGTATATATAAAATTTACTATTATCATATTATGTTTAATGATAATATACAAATGTAAACTACAAAACTCTTTGTAGTTGTGCTCATTTATACTTTCTATTTTATGTGAATTCTAACTTTATTTTAGTGGGAACCCCAATCATGGCATTGCATCACAAAGATGATACAACTATATTAACAACCAACCTCAATAATGTCTCTCTTGATGAAATTGTTGTACACCCAAACATGAAGGCATGTTGTGGGATGTACTCTATTAGATTTTAGATAAGACACCTATTTGTCTTCAAAGAAGAAACTCACATCTTAAGTTTAAATTTAGTAGATACATGTCTAGGTTTGTGTGATTGATTTTTTGTCAAGGAGGGTAATCCTATGAGTAGAACTTCTAAGGAGATAATAATGAAATGTGAGGAAATGTCTTGTTTAAAATTCTCCTAGAAGTTATAATGACCCACAAGATGAAGAATAATGCTTGTGTTTGATTTAGGTTTGTATTGGCATGGGTTTATTTGCTCAGTGTTTAACATGATTAGTCCTTTCATTTTTGTATTGTTATCTTGATTAGCCAAAACCTCTATAGGGTTTGAGGAAGGAGGGTCAAATGGTTTATTTTGCAAGATTTGGTTCTTGTGGGACAACATATTTTTGAAGGTGTTGGGTGCTCAAAAGTTATACTTTTGTTCGAAGGTAGTGTTTTCAACACCTTAGGTTCCTTGCCATCCTAATTCTTTTAATACCTTTGAAACCCTTCATTGAAAAAGATGCTTGGATGGCCTCTTACCTTTCATGTTTTTTAGAATTTTCAACATAAAACTTCAAGTTGAACCTTCAAATGAAATCAAACAAACATATTTCCCTATGAATATAATATTGAATATTTAATTTGATTATTATTTTTTATTTTTTTAGTAAAGAAGTTTTTCAACAATTGTGATGGTCTCTTTCAACACATAGAAAAAGTAAAATAAATAGTTCCTTTTTTGAAAAATTAAATTATGTAACAAAAATTGTGAAATATCATTAAAATTTTATAATTTTATGCTTTTACAAATAAAGATGTTATAGTGAATAAACGTCCATTTTTAAAAAATATCATCAATTATAATTTAAAAAAAAAAGTTACATAAACATTCACAAATTATTTCTTAAAAAAAAAGAACTTGAAGGTGGTTTAAAATGCGACAATTGATTTATCTAAATTGTCAAGAAAATATATTAAAAAAATTGAAATATTTTGAACAATTAAATTATATTCTATGTAAAAGCGCAAAAAGACATTAGAATTTTGCATCATTAATATCTTAAAAAGAGATTATTTCTTTTGTTCCAAGTTGCACTCTAATGTCGTGTACTTTCTCGATGATCTTATAACATTGTGTCTTGTGGTGAATTAAATGTTAAAGGGATGAGTTAAGAGTGTTGGCGTCTTCAATGTATATATTCTTCACCAAAATTAAAATAATAAGAAAGAAAATTATTTTATGAAAGTCTTGTATGTTACGATCTTGTGCTTTAATGTCATGTGTATTTCTTGATGTTCTAAATTTAATGTGTCAGTGGGAGATCTTTAAAAATAATGATATCATTTTTTGATATAAAGCGAGTGAAATTTATTGAGTTGATAACTTGATATTGAAAATTGTACAAGGTATTATGCATGAAGCCAATTGTTAGTCGAAATAAGATTTATAATAGATTTCATATATTTTCAATGCTTGAGGTACTTTCAAGTACTTTGCATGAAGTTAGATGTTAATCCAAATAACATTTGCAGTGGCTCTTCCATGTGTTCATGATGCCTAAAAACAATTAGACTTCACACGAGTAAATGCCATTGAATTCTAGCACTTCTAAGATTTCAGTGCATTCTCTATCAACTATAATTAATGATCGAGTGCTAGGTTAACCTCAACATTTTACTATAAATAGGAACAATGAGTTCAACTGAAATCATTCTTAAGTCCATAAAATGGGTTTGAATGTAGTGTTCTGAATTATGATAAGTGTTGATTTTGTTAGGTTAATAAAGAATAAGATGATGTTGTGGCATCTAAATATTCCGACCTCTAATTATGTAGTTTTAGAGTAAAAGAGAGATCAATTACCTTCAAGTTTAGAATGGGTGGAATTAGAAAGAAGCTGATATGGTTCACTTGGCTCTTGAGCGAAGTTTTGAACCAAGATGAGGAGCTCTAGTGGAGATAAGTGGCTTGGAGCTTCTTGAAGAGAGGCAGTAGATTTACTACCCCTCCAACATCTTCTGCACAACTCTAGTTGATACCCATGATAGTTACATTTTCTATATTCAAAAATTCCATTTTTAAGCATAGTTGGCAAGCCCCGTGGTTTGAGAATATGATCTACATCCCATAAACACTACAAATAGCTTGGTATCAATTGTGTTTGATGTAAAAGTGACAACATTTATAAAGAGCTTGCAAGCTCTACTCATCTTAAAAAAGGGGATGCAACATTGTAATTTTGTAATAGAATAAATGATTATGTTATTCTTCGTTATTCATTTGTAGTAAAGAATTATTTTGTGTGTAAAGTGTTTATTCAAGTTACATGTAATAATACTGCCACTTTTGTCATTTTTCAATTATGTAAGTGAAAAAATAAAAATAATTAAACAGATTATAATAATATAATAATAATGTATTAATTAAAATATATTAATAATAAACTTCCCTAGCTGTTTCTTGGGAGTGCCTCTATTCGTTGGGAACAATAAAAAAGGGTACTGGGAAAGCATAGTAAACAACTGCAAGAATAGATTGGGAACTTGGAAAGGAAAATGGCTATCCTCAGCGAGTAGAATTCAAATGGTAACAACAGTCCTCTCGGCCATCCCAGTATACTCAATGGCATGTCTAAAAATCCCCAAAGAGATAGAAGAATGCCTCAATTAGATATTCAAAAGGATTTTTTGGAGTGGGACTAGGGAACAACAAAAATTCCCACTAGTAGCATGGGAAAATGTCTACTCCCCTAAAGAGGCTAGGGGTGCAGACATCAAGCAACTAACATTGATGAATTTGGCCATGGGAGCAAAACTTGTATGGGTTATGTATGCAAAAGGTGAACAAAGGTGGGTTAAGGTACTTAGAAGAAAATACTTGGACTTAGACAATCCAACACGCATCCTAACCACTGAGAACCCTCCAAAGGGATCAACAATATGGAACTACATCTTGGAGTGTAGAGACATTTTTTCTAAACATGTAACTTGGGAGGTGAGGAATGGTCAGAGTGCATCATTTTGGGGGGACTCCTGGGGTGAACAGAAGCCAATTGCAGATTTTCCCAATCTGGAAGAGATCAAAGCAAAAACAATTAGAAACTGGGGCATGAAGGTTTGCAATTATGGGAAAGTAACATGGAAAAATGGGGTTCGACAATGGGAATGACGCTCCTTCCAAGAGATCAATGCTCCTTAGGCACAAAAAATGGAACTAGTAGAAATTTTGAAGAACATAACCTTTGCCCTAGCATACCAGGAGGATGTAATCAGGTGGTGTGGTTCTAGTATTGGTGAATACAAAGTGAAACTGGGATATAGGATCAAGGAAATTGCAATGACTAAACAAAACTAGCCATGCAAACTCATATGGGGTAAAAGGTGTCTCCCCAAGGTGAGGCTTTTTTCATGGTTGGCAATGCAAAAAATGTATTCTCATTGAAGACATGCTTGCTACAATTGGGATCCAAGGCCCCAGAAGATGCGTGCTTCTCAAAAATAGCAGTGAGTTTGTGAACCACATCCTTTTAACGTGTCCCTACATAGATAGGTGCTAGAAATACTTCATGTCAAAGTTAAGTTTTCAATGCCCAATCTCGGTGGACATAGTGGATTGGTTTAATATGTGGCCATTACCATTTAGGAAGTCAGTATTTGCAAGCATCTGGGAAGTTACCCCCTCATCCATCATATGAGAAGTATGGAAAGAACACAATCGAAGAATCTTTCAAGATAAATAAATGGACACAAAGAGGCTATGTAGCAAAATTGAGGGAGTAATAGATGAAGTAGCTCGGGGAAAGGAAAACAAATAAAGAATATTTACGAATTGGGATGAAAAACTCTCAAAAACCTTTATGGGTTTGAAAATCCCAACCTTAGGTAGGAACAGTGAAAATAGTCAAAATCTGAAAAAGAGATCAGAGGTCAAATGGAAGGCATCAAAGGATGGTTGGATTAAAATAAATTTCGATGCGGCCTCTAAAGGAAACCTAGGGCCAAATGGAGCTGGGTGTATTGCATGTGATAAATATGGTGTAACCTTGGCAGAAAAATCCGTCCACTTGGGGGAATGCACCAACAATGAAGCATAATTTAAAGCAGCTTTGATAGGTTTACAAATGGGTCTAGAAATAGGTGCTAAGTATATTCATCTGGAAGGAGATTCTCTCATCATAGTTAATGCTATCTGAATCAACTCAACTCCAAACTAGAAACTCAACCATTGGCTCACACCCATAAGAGATGCACTATTAAAGTTTGAAGCCTTTGAAATAAGCCACGTATATAGGGGAGGGAATGATGTGGCCAATGGATTGGCCAAAGTGGCAGTGAAAAGAACTCAAACTCATGATGATGAATAGGTTGGTACTGTACGCGAATGAAGAGACAAGGTTCATAAGTAGAAGGCACTTGAGAACTACACCCTGGGTACAATTGCGAAGTTTATGACATCAAAAAGGACTAGTGCTATAATTGACAATTAATTCATGGCATGGCTGCTTATGCATGAATGGTGGAGGAGGCGATCAAATATTAAAGGTATTTTAGCTGATTTGGTGGCAATGATAGGATGATTTGCTACTCGAGGCAGTCATCATGATGATGTAAGGCGAGCTTGTTGAAATAGGCGTAAGGTGGTAGCATTGTAATCACACTTTTTGTTGGCTCCTAACATCTCACACATTCAAGTGCAATGGATATGTCACTGTTCTTGAACACAACCAAGCAACAACAAGCCTTTCATGGAGGAATCACTGATAAGAGGCTGAAGGGAATTGTGGTGTCCTCACACCTGCTTGTGATCCGTGTGGTTAAAAATATTTTGGGCCGGGAATTTTGTTGGCTCACTAGAGGTTTAAAATTAACA
Organism: Sequoia sempervirens; assembly: GCA_007258455.2. Taxonomy (NCBI): domain Eukaryota; kingdom Viridiplantae; phylum Streptophyta; class Pinopsida; order Cupressales; family Cupressaceae; genus Sequoia; species Sequoia sempervirens. The sequence continues at coordinate 736 of VDFB02114791.1, read as the reverse complement.
CTGATATCACAACAATGTTTTTGGCAATGCTCCTCTACATGGGAGTCTCAAAAGCCAAGGGGAAGAAGCTCTGTCAAATGGTGTTTTTAAATTCATTGCTGGGAGAAATTGATGAAGCCTTGGATAATGTGGACGATAACCTGTTAATCTCGATGCCACAAAACTACTATATGTCTTTGGGGAATGGGTTGGAGGTGCCGAAATTCATAATTGTGCGGTCGCTAAAGGTGGTGAAACTTGAGAAGTGGGGAGAAATCAAGAGAAGCATCACTTTCCTTATGCACGAAATAGACATAGCCAGGAGCCAACCGACTGGGTGGGTGCAAGAGTACATGAAGGTGTAAGGTCTAAAGGGAAAGTGTGGGCGACAGATGATGAAGACTGGGAGCTGGGTACAGGTGAAGAATGGTTTGAAAATGACTTCAGAGACATGGAGGAGAAGGCCAACCATCTGACACACCAAGCTTGTGGTGCAGACTACCTAGTGGTGGTGAATGCAATAGAGGCCAGGAAAATGCAGGCGGCCAGTGATGAAGATGGATGAAACCCTCGATAGTTAGTGGTGTTTTTTTCTTTGTAATACAAAAAGTGAACTAGGTTTGGTTGTATACGGTAATAGTAGATGTCTAAAATATTAAGGATTGATAGTATGTGTCAGTGTTCGTGGTTTGTCCATGGCCGGTATGGCCAATCTGTAAAAGAAATTTTTGATGAATGTTAGGGGCTGGGATAGAAG